>OZ024915.1:64736828-64749491 GCA_964017125.1 Flabesymbios commensalis
TGCTGTAACGATATACACATATATTACCAGGAAATGACCCTGAACTGTACGTGTACATTAAATAAAAAAAAACTGATATCGATCCACTTATCTGTCATTATGCCTAGACCTGGACTTTACATTATTACCTTGGTCCAACAACTTAATACTCCGCGGGGAGAAAGTAGTGGCTGTCATATCATTTTGTAACATAAGTCTCTCTGAACAAACCAACGAATGAGTCTGTGGTCGGATATAGTATTTCACGTCTCCATTCGAGGTTATAGACTACGCTCTGTCTAATAAATATCGCATAGAATCGTAAGTCTAATATTAGTAACTATATTATTCCAAACAGTTATATCAAGGCAATTAAAATCAGATTCTGATTCTATTTTCCTTGTAGTCAGGGCCCATTGTTCAAGAAAGTGAATTCCAAAAGTTTGTAAGGCATTTTTTAGTAGAATTTGTCATGCAGTTGTTTTTACACAATTCGGTATGCTGATTTCAAATCTGCCCCATGCCAAGCTCAATTCTGTCTTTTTTCTTCTCAAAATTCAAAAACAAAATGGCCGCCAAAATTTGTGAAAATGTCACAACTGTACATCACGGCTTGGCTCGCAAGGAACACTAAAACATCATTTCGGTGTCTAAAATGACATTATTGGGTTCAGGGAATTCAGTTATGATGTTTCCGAAGGTCATAAAGCTACCATTATTACTAAACAGTGGCTGCTAGAGGGCAAAATCCAAAATGGCCGCCACTGCAACGTAATGTGCCTTAACTTTGCTTCCAAATAACGTAGAAATGTGTTTTTGGTGGCTACATATAGGTTTCTCACACCAAGGAAACCAATTCGGAGCCACGATAACATCTATTACCTATATATCTATTACATCTATTACCTATACTGGAAGGGTACTTCGTTTGTACATATAGCAGTGTTTGTATTATTATTTTTGTATTGTATGCTCACAGACTGTAATGTCTAATGCTAATAAACTATATATTATTATATTATATATATTATATATTTCATAAAGTTATGGGGAACAAAAGAAATTTTGCGCCAGAAAAACGACACATTGTAGTCCAATGTAATAATTTCTTTAAAAGCCATTTTTTCACATTTAGAAGCCGAGGGAAACCAACGTAAGAGGCATTTTTTAAAAATGTTTAGATTACTGACAGAAATATTTTTTGGCCTATTGGCCTATTGGCCTATTGGTTTGTGGCCTATGTGATATCCACCTGTATCGTGCTTTTTACTGTAGAGAATACATCAATTAGGGTATTTTAAATTTAAATTCCCATTGGCCACGGGTGGAACCTTTGAGCCAAGCCCTATAGTAAGTTTGAGCAAAACATGAAGTTGCTACATCAAGGTGGTCTGCATAACCATGACATAACCATGACAATGTTGCAACAGTGTACCCGATAATCTCTGTGGACTTGTTTATGGCACAATATTGCATTAAGTTGGCAACAGTAGGGACAGTTACTAACATCGTCTGAAGATGGTGTATGTTCATAGAACATTCATGAAAAAAATCATAATCAGTGTTTTCAACATTACCCTAGCAAATGAGCATTACCCTAGGAAATGATATTTGTGGATAGCTCCATCTTCACTGCTCTGTTTGGATTTCGGGTGTCTTTGACCATCAATCTCATATGCTCAAAGTCAACTTCTGCTCTAAATTACATATTTTTGATATCGTGTAACTGTATGTTATCATTGTCATTGCCGGTGACATCATCTATATCATACTTGTTTTAAGTTAGAGGAGTAGATATATAATGTGTACATTACGTTTTTGTGTGGATCTCTTAGTCGATGACGTTATTCGTTCATTTATATGTGTCTGAAAACTGTGTTATCAGCGCATTACCTGGCTATTCTATGGTATTTTTTCGGGCTAAAAATAAAAAACCGAAGATGATCCTATTATGTAAATTGTCTATCTGATTGAGAAATATATTATTTTATGTGATGTGCACGTTTTGACCAGTACAATATATAAAGTGGATTATACTATCAGAACGGAACATGTATGCGTGTCATCATTGACATGGCTATGCAGACGACCTTGATGGATCAACTTCATGTTTTGCTCAAGGGTGCCTCCCGTGGCCAATGGGCATTTAAATTACCTTCATTGGTCTATTCTCTACTGTAAAAGCACGATACAAGTGGATATCACAAAGGCCACAAAACTAATAGGCCTAGAGCGGATATATGGTGAGCGACAGATTATCTAATGCCGGGCAGTGATCAACAATTAAAAAATAAATTTTGTCAGTATCTAATCATTCTTACAAAAAGACTCTTACATTATCTGAATGTGAAAAAATGGCTTTAAATAAATTATTACACTGGACTACAATGTGTCGTTTTTCTGGCGCAACATCTGTTTTGTTCCCCATAACTTTGTGAAATATTGATAATAGATGTTATCGCGGCACTCAATTAGTTTCCTAGGTGTGAGAAATCTATATGTAGGCCTAGACACCAAAAACACATTTCTACGTTATTTGGAAGCAAAGTTATGGCACATTACGTTGCAGTGGCGGCAATTTTGGATTTTTCCCTCTAGCGGCCACTGTTTATTAACAATGGTAGCTAAATGACCTTCGAAAACACCATAAATCAATTTATCAACCTTAAAAATGTTATTTTAGACACCGAAATGATGTTTTTGTGTTCATTGTAAGCCAAGCCGTGATGTACAGTTGTGACATTTTCACAAATTTTGGCGGCCATTTTGTTTTTGGATTTTGAGTAGGAAAAAGACAAAATAGGGCTTGGCATGGGGCAGATTCGGAATGAGCGTACCCAAATTGTGTGAAAAACACTGTTTATTAACAATGGTAGCTATATGACCTTCGAAAACACCATAAATCAATTTATTGACCTCAAAAATGTTATTTTAGAAACCGAAATGATGTTTTTGCGTTCATTGTAAGCCAAGCCGTGATGTACAGTTGTGACATTTTCATAAATTTTGGCGGCCATTTTGTTTTTGGATTTTGAGTAGGAAAAAGACAAAATAGGGCTTGGCATGGGGCAGATTTGGAATGAGCGTACCCAAATTGTGTAAAAACAACTGCATGCCAAATTCTACTAAAAAATGCCTCAACAAGTCAGAAATTGCAAAAATGGGCCCTGACTATTGGTAATACAGATCGAAATTCTGGGTCTAATATTAGTAATATTATTCCAATCAGTAATACAGATTCCATCTATAATGTGATTTAAGTTGAAATACATTGAAAGTGTCTGAGTCATTTATTGGACACTTGATTAGATTTCCGTCAATATATTTTCATCATAGTCTAATATTCATATCCTCACAATAAGCTGCTGTCACAATGATAACTCCTTACAAGTTTAGCTATGTAATTTTATTTTTTACCCACTTGAAGTTGTGTCTCGCTACCGTGACCCACAACTTCAGGTGAATCAAAAATACTGACATACGTACAATTTGCAGCAAAACATATTATATGTAATCGACCTAATTTAAAATTCATTCATTGATTTTTCATTCATCCATCCATCCATACATCCATCCACCTATTCATTCATTCATTCATTCATTTATTCATTCATTCATTCATTTATTCATTCATTCATTCATTCATTCATTCATATTCATTCATTCATTCATTCATTCATTCATTCATTCATTCAATTCATTCATTCATTCATTCATTCATACATTCATTCATTCATTCATTTCATTCATTCATTCATTCACTCATTCATTCATTCATTCATTCATTCATTCATTCATTCATTCATTCATTCATTCATTCATTCATTCATTTATTCATTCATTCATTCATACATTCATTCATTCATTCATTCATTTATTCATTCATTCATTCATTCATTCATTCATCACAAGGCAAATATATATAGTGTGTCGTGATTTTACTTTGGAAGCAGTGGATCACCCCAACATGAAGTTTGACGATCTTCTGGATCAGTGTGGTGGTAATGGTGCCTATCAGATCTGTGTGTTGCTCCTGCTCAGTGTTACAGTACTGTTCTCCATTGAGGCTCTCGCTTATAACTTTGTGGCCGGATACATGGATCATTGGTGTGAGGTCGAAGGGGTGGCTCACTTGCCTTATCTAAAACAGGTTAGTTTAAACTTCTAAGACGCTTTCTAGACATCTCACCCTTTTGATACGCTCATTACGTATAATCCAACCAACCATCCGAACAACCAACTATTCAATCTACCAAAGAACTGACCGACCGACAGCAAGACAACCAGCCGACAGACCGATCGACCAACCGATAGACTGACCAACCAGCCGACAGACCGATCGACCAACCGATAGACTGACCGACCGACCGACCGACCGACCGACCGACCGACCGACCGACCAACCATCCAACCAACCAACCAAACAAACAAACAACCAACCAATCAACCAACCAACCAAGACTAAGACTCCTTAGGGACGCACCATTTGATATCTAGGGGGGGGGGGGGGCCTAGAATAAAATTGACAAAAATAGTTTGTCGCCACAAAAATCTGAAAAAAAAGTTTGTTGAAAATGTGGGCAGAAAGAAAATTTTGTTGTCGAAATTGATGAAAACACCAAATGGTAACGTACATAATAGGGAAAGCATATGATAAAAAATTTCTTCGACGAAACATAAAAAAAAAAAATCCACCGGAGGTAAAAAAAAAAGTTTGCAAGCAACAAAAACTCTAGCCCCCCCCCCCCCAGATATCAAATGGTGCGTCCCTTAGATATGTTAGAATATGTAATAACAAGCAAGATGTAATGATAGCGTGTAGGAAACTCTTTGCAGCACTAGTTAGGAGAGGTTACTCAGAACGTTTTTTGCGAAAGATTAAAGATAAAACCTTGTGTGAATTGAGGAAAAACCCAAACAAGGGATCTTCTCAAAGATGCACTACTAGGAACTGTAAATTATGTTCGACGCAAGTAGTTGTAGAGAGTGGTAAGACCATGGGGGGCGTACTGGATGCCGGGAATCAAATTCAAATTCCTATATACCACACAAAATTGTGTTCAACTAACGGTATTTACTGTATAGTTTGTTCAAAATGCAATAAATTATATGTGGGGAAACTGGGCTCTCCTTCAGAAAAAGGATAAACAAACATCGTTCGGATGTACGCCTTAAGACGGACACAGCCGTTGCCACACACTTTAACTCCCTGAAAACGTATTCTCCATTCGGCTTTAATACGGTACCTTCCCCTAACGATGGTGGTGCCACCCCCTTTGTTATTACCTACGCTGCAAATGCGGCGGAGGCAGCTAAATTAGTGAAGACTTACTTCAATAAACTTAAAGCGAAATATCCGAACATCCTGCATAAGCGGTGCGTAGCAGCATTTTAAAGAAAACAAAATTTATGTGATCTCTTGGTGAGAAGTAGATCGGGGAAAGCCCCACTGGACAACCCAACGGTTACCGGATCCGACTCATGTCAGGATCTGACTACATTATTAAATGCATTAGATGAGGTATAATATATATCAATTAGTGTGATTGTTTTCTTTTTTATAAATCAGGCTATACTTCTCCTCGGTCAGTGCACTAGGTTGGAAACATGGAAAGACATGCCCTTGCAGGAGTGACGAAAGTCAGACCCTTTAGAGTATGATGAGAGTATGGTTGACAGGTTGATACCGGGTTTTATGGGGAACCAGGTACTGGACCCCTTACCCGACCCTAACCATGGACCCTAACTCTCACCCTAACCACAAGACCAGCCAACCAACCAAACAACCAACCAGCCAACCAACCAACCAACCAACCAACCAACCAGAAAACAGCGATAAACACAAAACAAACGACAACACAAAACACGTCGGCAGTATAGTACTAATACTTGGACTGATACATTTTTACACAAATTTTATACTAAAATAGGCATACATCTACTAAAACAAAGATATTCATGACAAAATATGAGATACAGCTGTATTTTCACGATCTTTCCAGGTGTATATTGTGGCACCGCCACATCCAGATGAAGAAGGATACCTGGATTCATGTTCGGCATACGCCCTCAACTACAGCTCTTACTCTACACCAGAACTGATGACGTGGAACCGCTCGGAGCACGTGACCAACACCACTGTCACAGTGGGTTGTGATTCGTGGGTGTACAGTCAAACACATTATCAGCAAACTATACGTAGTCAGGTCAGACATATATGTCAGATATCTATCAGCCAAAGTGTCTTCTGTACCCCTCATTTAAGTGGCACAGAAGACATTTTACCTGCTAGGCGTCGATATTGACAAAAAATCAAGAATCGTGCTAAAAATATGCCCATACTAAAACATTGTGGTATGAGAAATATTTTCATAAGCTCTGGTATGCATAGTAATGAAATGAATTATTTTGTTCTATTTTCTAATACATTTATGTAATTAGTTTGGTTTAATCACTTTAATCCATACAATTACCATGCATGAAAAATGCTATTTATAAACATACATATGGCCTACATAGTTAGGCGTAAAATTAGGAAAATTAATTTATGTTTTTTTCCACATAAAGTGGGACTTGGTGTGTGACAGTGTCTGGGCCGTTCCCACAATACTGTTGGTTCAAGGTGGAGGCATGCTGCTCGCCGGTTTACTGGCTGGACCATCTAATGATAAGTTAGTATATTGCCACAGACATTATTATCACTGACTTTATGTGTTTACGCTCAAGTCAGATGAAAAGAATGTTTAAAAGTCCATACGTCACTGGATATATGTTTATTATGTATTTTAATTTGATACGCCGCATGTAGATCGACATTTATATACCTTTCTTCATGTAGTGTTCATGCAGTGTTCTATAATTTTATGCTTTCAAATTTATTTAAAATAATCAGATTCTGATTGATTAAACATACTACATAATAATCTATTGACTACAAAAAAGGATTGGAGTTTAGCTCTTAAGGTGCTAAGTTGTGGAATTTAAATGTCTTCCCTCCCTTATATTGAATTAATTTGTGACCAAACGTTTGGGAATCGTGGGTACTTAAACACTTTACATGCCATTCCCACTCATTAACAATGATTTTATCGACTAATAAAACGAATTACAAACTATTCTACTCGTGCTTAGCGCTTACTGGGTTAACGTTACGACACTTCGAATTTGTTTTTTTCTGCAGATTGGGACGAAAATTCACTATTTATTCCTCGCTGTGTGTTCGCATTGTGGCTAGTATGGTTACTACGTTTTCCCCAAATGTGGTGGTATTCCTGATCGCCTTCACAATCCAAGGTTTCTGCTCTGCCTTCAATTACATAGCACAATTTATAACAAGTAGGTTACGTGTAAATACAAATGTATTACGTAGAGTACTCGGATAATACAAACAATGATGCAATCTAATTGGGATATTTATTCAATTATAGTAATATTACTTGAATAGAAAGTATTTGAAAATGTTACATACATCTATCTTGAAAAAAATTGTGAATCACATATACAGAGACTGTCATCACTGAAATAAAACCAACTCTTGTGATATGAGCACTCGTGGATCATGTGATTTGTGAACGCCGCCATGTTTGAAACACTAGAAAATACGATTTATATGCGCAGAATATATTGCTATTTGGAAATATATATAAATATTTTATAGACTAGCTCTAATGATATCTAATGATGTGACCGTGGCCGAGGAAGTCGCTGCTGAATGAAGCAACCCGGACGTAAAGGGTAAAATGATATACAAAAACACTTTCTGGCATTCATCCGTATTGGGTGTACTTGAAAACTAAAAAGTGGCAGAACAGTAGTTCATAAAACATGAGCTTGGTATATTTGCATTAAATATACATGTATACAGCTGATTCATAACAGTCTGTATCCCTACAAGTATACATCAAATAGATCCAGACCACGCACTAACGTTGACCAAATGCTGGTTTAATACTGGTCATATACTAATTGAATGGCTCCGTGCAAGAACCTGTTAAGTTTTGTATGGATCTCGACACTTTTATTATTCTATGTCGAGGCCTATTTCTCCCTGAGTTTATTATCCAATCGACTCCAACCCTTGTCACAATGATCCTTAGGTTTCGGGTAGGTGTGCTATGACTTTTCAAGTCATACATCATGATCTTCCGGATTTCTTAAGGATCACTATGTGGATTACCGTCGGTCCAATGTTTCACATGTCGGGAGAAGCCCATGAATGAATCTTGATTATTAAATAGGGGTCCTTTGTCAGAGGCGACACGACCGACCCTTTGAGCACTCTCTACATTTAATCAATTAAAACACAGAGGCCTATATCCAATAATGCTTGAATGTGGGGCCAGTTTCGCAGAGAGTTGCACAGCATTGAACCAACATTGGTTGCTTGATATGAACAGTAGAACCTTTTAAATTTTACATTTTAACATTGAACTAGCAGTTGAAATTTCATCAAACACGAAACGTCGACGCAATGTGGTTTTAATGTTTTGCCAGCGTCACAGACAGTGATACAGCATTAAGCCAACACAAAAGTCAGAATCCAGAAATCTAAAATTCCAATCAATCTCTCATAAATAATCCAACAATATTTAAAATGGTCGCCAAAAAACGCACAAAACGTAGTCCAAACATTATTGTTACTTGAAAAGTCACAATTCCACTCTTGTTTTAAAATTGAATTTTTTTAAACACCTGATGCAGCAAAGGAATCGGTGGCCGTATCAGCAGTAAACTCTATCGCTTCATGAATACCTGTCTCTATGGACGTCATGCGGTCATTCAAAGCGTTGTACATAACTGTGGCCCAACTCTGGTAGCTCTGTAATAGGTACTGGTGATGGTGTCCGCCTTTTAGTCAGAAGGCCCGTTAGTCAGAAGGCCCATTAGTCAGAAGGCCCGTTAGTCAGAAGGCCCGTTAGTCACAAAACCAGTAAGGATGATTAGACAGAAGGCCCGATTGTTAGAAGACCCGTTAGTCAGAAAATAAGTAAAGATGATTAGTCAGAAGGCCCGTTAGTCAGAAGGCCCGTTAGTCAGAAGGCCCGTTAGTCAGAAGGCCCGCTAGTCAGAAAACCAGTAAGGATGATTAGTCAGAAGGCCCGATTGTCAGAAGGCCCGTTAGTCACAAAACCAGTAAGGATGATTAGACAGAAGGCCCGATTGTTAGAAGACCCGTTAGTCAGAAAATAAGTAAAGATGATTAGTCAGAAGGCCCGTTAGTCAGAAGGCCCGTTAGTCAGAAGGCCCGTTAGTCAGAAGGCCCGTTTGTCAGAAAACCAGTAAAGCTGATTAGACAAGAAGGCCCGTTTGTCAGAAGGTCCGCTAGTCAGAAGGCCCGTTAGTCAGAAGGCCCGCTAGTCAGAAAACCAGTAAGGATGATTAGTCAGAAGGCCCGATTGTCAGAAGGACCGTTAGTCAGAAAATAAGTAAAGATGATTAGTCAGAAGGCCCGATTGTCAGAAGGCCCGTTCGTCAGAAAACCAGTAAGGATGATTAGTCAGAAGGCCCGTTTGTCAGAAGGCCCATTGGTCAGAAGGCCCGTTAGTCAGAAGGCCCGTTAGTCAGAAAACCAGTAAGGATGATTAGTCAGAAGGCCCGTTTGTCAGAAGGCCCATTGGTCAGAAGGCCCGTTAGTCAGAAGGCCCGTTAGTCAGAAAACCAGTAAGGATGATTAGTCAGAAGGCCCGATTGTCAGAAGGACCGTTAGTCAGAAAATAACTAAAGATGATTAGTCAGAAGGCCCGTTTGACAGAAGGCCCGTTAGTCAGAAAGTCAGATAATTACTTCATCGAAATCATCTCCTTTGTGAACAACCTTATGACCAATTATTTGTCTTTATTTATTTACTTGTGCCAGTAACAATATCTACCACTTTCATAAGGGTTGTGGTAATAATAGACTACTCATTATGGTTTAGAACCTAATATTTGCTCAGGTAATTTCCAGCTTCAAATGAATATAAAATACCCATAATAATTGGATCAAGTGGTTATTGCCAAGGTGCCTGTAATTAACAGTAAATTTTCTACATATAGGAAGAAGTATAACAATAATAATAATAATTGCCTATCGTAGACAGCAATGTA
Organism: Flabesymbios commensalis; assembly: GCA_964017125.1. NCBI lineage: Eukaryota > Metazoa > Annelida > Polychaeta > Terebellida > Flabelligeridae > Flabesymbios > Flabesymbios commensalis. The sequence continues at coordinate 64,746,893 of OZ024915.1, forward strand.
CACTCCATGTCTTTGAACTGTTTGGAACAATGTAACTATGAACGAGCAATTTGATCAACATACTGCTGCAAACATGAGTACTTGAATTTTGAAACTTGCTGAGAAAAATGATCGAGATAACAAGATACTGCTACTAGATTATAATGCGCTGGTCCTAATAAGCACGGTAATAATATATACTGCAATGATATTATATAATAATTTCCCGTGCCTAGGTAAATTTCACTTTTTCGAATATGAACCAAGCCTCTCCACACAAAACAGTCGTCAAATAATGCTAGTTATCAGAATATTTGGACAAACTATTTATTATTTATTCTGAGCAAAATGATAAATTTATCAACGCTTAACAATAATTAAACAGATGGCTACAAACTCAACACCAGTTGAGAAATCTTGTGGGGTTTTCTCATGTTGTTTTTCACATCTATTTCGGTAAAGTTTATATATGCAAAAAAGTATGGTACTCTCAGTTGTGCAATTTGTTTGTGTATACTTCTTTCAAATTATAATTTGCATGGCTATTTCTCCCCCAAACTATGTATTATGCTACCTAATTTTTGAAAAACACGTGGAATCCATCAGCATTTTTTAGTATCCTTGAATAATTATTTCATGCACAACTCTCAACATTTTTTTACCAATAACTGCACAACAAACATTTTTATCAAAATAATATATATATATATAATATATATAATATATGCCCAATGAACACATTCTGACTAACGGGCCTTCTGAAAAAAAGCCTAGCTGATTTTCTGACTAACGGGCCTTCTGACTAACGGGACTTCTGACTAACGGGCCTTCTGACGAAAGGGCCTTCTGACTAACGGGCCTCCTGACTAACGGACCTTCTGACTAAAAGGGAGTCACCCTGGTGATCGTACGCATGCATGCTTGTGTACACTCTGTTCAGATTCCGGACTCATATCCAGCATTTTAAAACCTCTCTTTTTGATAATTTTTTCAGTGCCTCCTGCCATTTCACTTCAATTTAGCAATTCTATGTATGATCATAGGAAAGGTAGTTTAACTGTCTATAAACTAAAATAAACAAAAACACGAATAATGAATAATAATTGCCCGCGTGCTCGTGACACGCGCCAGTGCGATGCAGCGGCCATCATGAAGCTTCATGGAGCATCAAGGCATGCTGGGAGTCTTAGATATGATTACTAAACTTACTTTACCAATATTATTGATAAACAAACTTAATTTACGCGAAAGCTCTTGAAGGAAAAAAAATATTGAACTTGAACTTTGAAGTCGTTTTTCTCAAAACTATAAAACATGCATTAATTTATTTGGACCAAAAGGTCCGAACATGATTACAAGTTCGAGGTGATCAGCTCGAAATTGAAATTTTGAAAGAGAAAAAATAAAACAATGAACTCCGTGAGCGTGTGTTGGCGCAAGAATGCTACAGTAGGAGGGACAATCAACTTTTCCATGGATTTCCAGAGGACAAAAATGAAAAATCAGATGATTGTGAAAATAAAGTGCGTCAGATGTTAACAGATATGGATATTAGTGAATCGGATATAAGAATTGTAAGATGCCATAGAAAGGGTGCCAAAAAAAAGCACAGATAGGCCAAGAATTGCGCGCTTTCATTGGTTCGGTGATATAAAACTGATAATGTCAAAAAACGCTGACCTCCGAAAAAAGTCCAAGAACATGAACAAATTTGTTACTCAAGATTGGCCTGTGGAAATTGAGAAAAAACGACGTATGTTATTACCAGTGCTACATCGTGCAAAAGCCGCTAAGTATAATGCTCGCCTGATAATAGACAAGCTGATCGTGAACAATAAGACATATACGCTAGATAATCTACATGAATTACCGGAGGATATTAACCCGAAGAAAATTTCAACTGTAGAAAACGATGATATGATGCTGTTCTGGGGAAAGTATGTGCCCTTATCTACTTTTCATATACATAACTTTAAGGTGAACCAGGTGCAAGTGTCGTCGATTGAGCAAGCTCTACAATATGAAAAGGCCATGTTGTTCGAGGACGGAGAATTAGCTGGGAAATTAATCACTGAGAAGGACCCTCTGGTGTGTAAAATGTTAGGAAAGCAGGCACGAATTTTGAACAACAAAAGTGAGAAAACTCCTGTTATGACATTGTAAAAGAGCTACTTGAAGCAAAATTTATTTCGGACAAGAATTTGAAGAAATATTTACTGGACACTGGGGATAAAGTTTTGGCTTGTGGAGGTAAACATGAGAAATATTGGGGAGTCGGCTTATCGATCTATGCGCCAGAGTCATTGGACAAAACAAAGTGAGCTGGAAGAACAGACTCGGTGAAGCCTTCATGGAGATTCGATCGAAATTCAAGTAAGACAGTGTGTATGATCTTTCATAGTCAAGTGATTTATTAGCCTAGGATAGGGAAGTTATTAAAATGAACCAAAAAGTTTTTTTATTGTGTGAATATATTTTAATTTCTATGGCACCACAAGGGTGTTCATTATATGTATCAAATTAGCGTGTTAAAAACTTTCATCGGTATCTTCATAGTCAACTGGTTTAATTAAGTTATACTTTAAATATATAAAAGGAATGTTACCTGCTTATTTTCAAG
>OZ024915.1:64749691-64784691 GCA_964017125.1 Flabesymbios commensalis
CAGATAATTAGGTGGCCTTCACGCCAGCGATCAATAGATCTTAGTGAAGGTCTCTTGTCATACATGTGTTTATATTTCTATGATTTTTCCGTTCTTTATTTTGAATATTATGTATCACATGTATATATGTATGACAGATAAAATAATCTGAGTCTTGCGCACATTTTCAAAGTTTGTTAACTGGTATTTGCCAATAGTCTTCAAGTTCAATATCACAATATTTTATGATAAATGACATTACCATTTTATTGCTTTATGCATTTTTTTCCAGAAATCATGGATATCGATTAGATATCTGCAAAACAGTGACTTCCCAACCATTTATCTGAATACTTTTGCACATTTAAAATTAATATTGTTAATATTTGTAAAATCATGTTATTGGAGCTTACCATTTCTGATTTGTGATTCTATTATTTGCAAGAGCATGTTAAGTGAGCTAGCTTATCGGTAGGATTTGCTACATGTTATTTAGTACTATTTACTGGTAAACGCACTTAACAGTTTTTCATAGTGAAATTTGACTCACTAACAGCCATAAACATGTACTTGCTTCTGAGAAAAGTGCTTTATAATGGTCGTAGAGCTAAGATTTTTTTACACAATATTTTTCTCTACCTCAGTACCTCAAATCCGTCGTTATCAGCAAAAACCTGTTAATGGCGCTTAACAGGTTTTTGCATTGAGCCCTTCAATTATGACGCCCCTCTATGAGCCCATTAATGTCATTCTTGTTAGACTCAGAATTACGTTACCGGCCATGTGGTCTAACTTTACCAATACTTTGACTGAGTAGTCAACGAAACGCTGCGCTTAAAATTAATGTGGATAAAATGTAATGGCATATTTTGAATACAATTCATTAAGTATGGTGGCTTATATTACATCACAATAAGACCATTTTGATGAGCTCTCGTTTTAGAGATTATACTTGCGCATTTCATAAAGTCAAGATATTTTCTTCTCCTTGAGTTGGGTATTGCGTTATCAATTCACATCTCAAGGACAAGTAAAATGAAAATAAATATTAGGATGCTTGGATGGCTTATGGTTCTATTTGTTTGTTTTAGTAATGGAGATCACTTCCATCAACTGGCGTAACGCGTTTGGCATGGCCTTTTTTATGGCTTATAGCTGTGGATTTATGATGCTTTCTGGTGTGGCCTATTTCATCAGACACAACGTTAAATTACAGTTTGCACTATACTCACCAGGAATTATATTTGTGATTTATTGGTGGTTTGTATATAAATCTATATGGATAATATTTTGGTTCGCTTCTGAATATTGTACACCGTATGCTTATTGATAAATTAAAACAAGCACTAAAGTTTTCTGAATGTTCTGCATGCAGCAGAGCGTGAAGGGGCATTACCAGTTTCGCCCTGGCATTGCAGTCAATGCTGTTCAAATCTATTTACGTGGTTCATGCTGATGTTTTAAACCTATATTTTAAATCTATATTGGGCAATGCGTATTTTGAAGCTCTCCCTGTACAATTTGCTATCTAACGGGGTAATTTAAATCTATATTGGGCAATGCGTATTTTGAAGCTCTCCTTGTACAATTTGCTATCTAACGGGGTAATTTAATCCCTTCTTTACCGTCTTGAGATGAAAGTGAGCCTGATAACCAGGGCCAAATCTATGCAAACATACGTTATTGTTATAATTAATGGTAATAATTTGAAATTTCGTGATTGAAATGATAAGTATTTGTGTGTGGATTCCCAACAGACACGAGACATTGAAGCAATGTTGAGCCAATGTCGGCCCACCGTCCAACATTGGCTCAACTTTGCTTCAATGCCTCGTATGTGTGGATTGCTATTTTTAAGGTTGATTCCTGAGTCACCTCGATGGCTTATCTTGAGGGGGCGCTACAAGGAAGCAGAGAAAGTGCTGCGGCAAATGGCGGCAGTAAACAACAAAACACTGCCTGAGAACCTTTGTCTGGAAGATGTAGAAAATGTGAGACACGTTGAAGTGCATAATTTTGACATAATAATATTTAGGGCCTACCTCTATTTTGTGTCATATATGATTTGCGGATCATACAGAGTAGTTATTCTATCTCTGGCTTTGGTGCGGGAAAAAATATGATAGACCCCCTATATTCACATATTGGCATTGCCGTCTAATTTGTTCAAGTAGTAATCAATTATCTGTTATTTTATCGCCATATCCAGTGTTTTACTATAGCAATGCATTTTAACATGATTTTAATTCTGTATGTGATACCATGTAAATTGTCGTGTGATTTTATCAGATTAACCATCTTGTATATACATGTACATATATTCTATCATTTCTATGACAAAAAATTCAGTAATGACTTTTCTTTATGTCAATAAAATATCGGTCTGTCTGTATAAAACTAATATATTATCTTTCTGTAACTTAATATTGTGTTGTAATAATATTCTATTTACCACACACAGGAAGAGGTTAAGTCGTCTGGATATCTAGCTGTCATTAAGTCGCCTCTGCTCAGGAAGAGAACTTGCATCGTCAACTTACACTGGTGAGACTATTATTCAATCATCCCAACAAGCGACGTTGACCCAATGATGGTTTAATGTTGGCTAGGATATTCTACTTAATTTGTGAAGGTGTGCCGCATCACACAAACCATGGTTACACGATACAGTGCACCAACACCCTTATATAGGCCACTTGTTTAAATGATAAAGTGCACCCCAAAATAATAATAAGTCATTCGATTCAATTAGACAATGCGCTCACAATTCAGAGGCCATTTATTCACATGATTGCAACTCACAATTCATAAGCTATTTGCGTCAATGGTCAATGAGTCAATACACCCGCAATTCATAGACTACTTGTTCACATGATTGAATACACCCCACAATTTACAATCAACTTGATTCATAGACTCACATGACACAGAATGTGCACACCATTAGTCACAAGCTACTTGTTTCTATGAGACCCACTCGCAATTGAAAGGCTAACGTTACTTCTTTTAATGATGCAATGCACCCCACAATGTAGATGATTTGCTGTGGAGGTCAATCAATGAATCAATCAATCAATCAATCAATCAATCAATCAATCAATCAATCAATCAATCAATCAATCAATCAATCAATCAATCAATCAATCAATCAATCAATCAATCAATCAATCAATCAATCAATCAATCAATCAATCAATTAATCAATCAATCAATCAATCAATCAATCAATCAATCAATCAATCAATCAATCAATCAATCAATCAATCAATCAATCAATCAATCAATCAATCAATCAATCAATCAATCAATCAATCAATCAATCAATCAATCAATCAATTAATCAATCAATCAATCAATCAATCAATCAAGCAATCAATCAATCAATCAATCAATCAATCAATCAATCAATCAATCAATTAATCAATCAATTAATCAATCAATCAATCAATCAATCAATCAATAAAACTTCTATAGCGCCTATATCGTCAGCGGACCGAGCTCAGAGGGCACAAATCCTTAGCGTGATCATGTGTCATAATCGAGGCCAAAGCAGGTTCGTCAACAGGGAGCCGGGCTGAGGGACTAGGGTGGAAAAGCCAGATCAAATAAATGAGATTTAAGTAATTTCCGGAATGTTAGGATTGTTTTGGCATTATGTATTGGCACATGCAGGGCGTTCCATAAGGCTGGACCAGACATGGATAAAGCTCTTGACCCAGTCTTAGTCTTTATACGAGGAAGAACAAATCTATTTAAATTTGTGGAGCGTGGATATTTTGAGCATTTCGGCCGAACAAGTAAGTCAGCCAGATATGCAGGATTGGTTTTCTTTTAGGGTTCAAAAAGTTATTGCGCATATTTTAAAATGAATGCGAAACTTGACAGGACGCCAATGTAATCGTTATAGAATTGGGACGGAACGACTAAATCGTGGGGCCTTGGTTACCACTCTTGCAAGGCAGTTTCGAACGCGTTGTAATCTAGCGATATCCTTTTCTGGCATATTGTGAAAAAGTGAGTCACAATAATCTTACTTACTACTGACGAGTGCCCCTGCAATTTGCTTGGCCAGATCTAAGGACAGACTTTCTCGAATTTGACGCAGGTCACGGATGTGATAGAAGCATGCCCTACATGTTTGGGATATGTGTTTTCGGAAATTCAGGCTACTGTCGAATAGTACACCAAGATTTTTAGCTGATGTAGATGGATTTGTGTCTTGACGTAGAATTAAGCATGGGAAATTATTCAAGAATTTTTCTTGTTGGAGTTTGATCCCAATAAGAAGAAATTCTGTCTTGCTAGGATTAAGCTTCAGGTTAGATCCTGTCATCCAGGCCGACACACCCATTAAACAATGCTGCAACTTCTCAAGAGATTCCTTAGCGTTTGAAACTGATAGAGACATGTAAATTTGAGTATCATCGGCATAAAGATGGTGATTTATGTCAAAACTAGAGATATTAGCGCTGAGTGGTGTAGTGTATAAAGTAAAAATCACTGGACCTAGCACAGAGCCCTGTGGAACTCCATATGAGAGTGTGACTTTATCTGACAAAGTGTCTTTAATTTTTACGGACTGATGCCTATTTTGCAAATAAGAAAAAAACTAAATTTGAGCCTGGCCAGATATTCCATACCAATCAGAAAGTCTATCTGTTAATGTAGCATGGTCAATGGTGTCGAAAGCGGCCGACAAGTCAAGCAAGGTCAGAGCCGTAACTTCACCCTTGTCCATACTAATAATGATATCGTTATATATTTTCAGTAGAGCCGATTCTGTAGAATGATGTTTCCTGTAGGCCGATTGTAATGGATTAGAGAGATGGTTATTTTTTATATGAGCTTGCAGCCTATCGGCTACTATCTTTTCTAAGATTTTGGAAATTAAACTTAAGTTGGATACAGGCCTGTAATTTTTCTGCTCGTTTTTAGGAAGAGATGTTTTTTTCAGAAGTGGTCTTACATGAGCTTCTTTGAAATTTTGAGGAAATGTACTATTTTCCATTAAAATGTTAATTATGTCAGTGATGGAAGTTATTAATATGTCAAGTCAAATTTTCAACACGCTTGTAGGAATAGGGTCCAGATCACATGATTTTGACGATGAGCTCAAAATAGGCTTTTTAATTTCATCTTCTGACGCACGTTCAAAAACGTTTATTTTGGATCTAATTTCTGGTTTTTGCACTTGTGGAATATTCGTACTTTATCTGGAAATTTCGAACGGATAGTTTCAATTTTATCCACAAAATACCTAGAGAAATGATCACAAAGTGATTTTACTGATGTGAATTCTGGCAGAGGAGGTGGAATTCTATGCAGAATGTTATTTATCGAATTCCAAAGGCGACGGGGATTGTCCGAATTTTCTGTAATAACATCAGCTAAATATTTCGATTTAGCTTTTGTCATCATTCGATTACACAGGTGGCATTGATGTTTGTAACGAGAACGATCTAGATGTGTGCGAGATCTGCGCCATGTTCGCTCGGGATTGTGGCGAAGGGTTTTAGCCTTCATTATTTCCGGAGTCATCCATGGAGTCGGTGGTTTTCTGGGCAGAGTCTTTGTACTTACAGGAACGTGTTTGTCTAAAATAGAGCTAAGAACAGAATCATACTGTTGACATAGTGCCGAGAGATCTTTCTCTGGTTTATTTATTACATCCAAATTGAGAATATCTGAATGAAACGATTCATAATCAATTTTGTTTATTTTTCGAAACGTTATTTTTTCTTTGTTCCATTTCGTCTTACAACAGTCAATTTCTGATATGACCGCAAGATGGAACGAGATAGCTGCTGCCGAAAAAACTTATTTGATAGAATTAGAAATGCGTTTGGTGATTAGCAGAACTAGCCAATGACCATTAAGATGAGTTGGAAAATTAGCATGCTGCTCGAGATCGAAACATGTTAGGATTTCATTGAATTTGTTGGTGTTTCCATTTGAGTTATCTAGATGTAAGTTGAAATCTCCCAATATATACAAATTGTCATGCAGTGAAATTATGTTCTCTAGTAGATCTTGAAATTCATCAACAAAATGTCATGTACCGTTTTGAAGCCTATACAGGCCACTTCAAGCACGTACTTAGATTTCCAATGTATTTATACAACAATATGTACTAATCCTGGGCAATACTAGTATTTAATCTCATAGCGCTTGGATCCTTCAACTTTTAGGTCGTCAAAATAAAAACAAAAACCACCAAGCATAGTCGATATATTGATGTATTCCTATTTATGTATTGTAAATGGTTCTTGTCTTTAATAATAATTATATTAGTTTCTGCATTTAAAATAGAATAGTATTCACTCACCAAGTTTGTATCCCCATTTGTATTTTTTGTTTCTTCAGGTTCACTTGCAGTCTGTTATACTACTCCCTCTCTCTGAACATTAGTTCCCTGGCCGGTAACATGTACGCCAATACCTTCATCATAGGACTAATAGAGATTCCTGCTAATTTATTGTGTCTGTTTTTCCTTGAATGGAAACTGTTGGGCAGAAGAGGCACTTGTGGTTGGGGCATGCTGATCGCTGGCTTGCTGAACCTAATCATCATACCTCTGGTATTAAACGGTGGGCTGTAAAAATGATGTGTAAATATTTAGTATATTTTTAAGCAGCCCTCGCCGAGGCGGGCTGCTTACTGTATTCCACACGGTCCGCCGCCGCAGCCTCAGCCGCCGCCAACGCCGCCGCGCCGCAGTTATTTGTTTTTAAGATAGCTACTGATCTATCAACTTCTGCTTCCTCATACTTCACATAGCCATCACATACCACTGGGGAATTGTTTTGGTGACATTTTGATCTCCATATCATCAGCCCTTTAATTACTATGGCCACTAACGAAGAAATGTTCGTTGGCGCATTTCAGAAAAAAAGTTGCCATCAGATGTTCTTTTAATTTGGCAAATATGTTCAGCTATGTCAGCCAATGACCTGATTAACTTAATTAAACAATTTCAAAATGGCCATTCAGCGGCCATTTTGAATTTTGGAATATTTACTTAACTCAAGAAATGCAAAATGACTGGACCATTAATATAAAACAAAATGTAATGTAAAGAATCAAGAATGGCTGCCAATCGGCCATTTTTTTTATTTTTTATTATTTTTTTTTTTCACTATTTCGGAAATCTTGCATGATAGCTGATCTATGAATTTCTGCTTCCTCATACTTTACATAGCCATCATTTTTTTGTGACATTTTGATCGCCATATAATCAACCTTTTAATTACAAGGGCCACTAACAAAGAAATGGCTTATTTTCTCTACTTGCAGACCAAGACTCTGCCGTCACAGTTATGTCAATGATTGGCAAGGTATTTGTGGTGATTGCCTTTTGTGGCATCTATGTTTACACATCAGAGCTGTTTCCCACGGACTGTAGAGGCGGTGTGATGGCAGCAGCTACCATATGTAGTGGTGTAGCCTACATGCTCGCCGCCTTCATGGGGCCTCCAATGGTAGGTCTAGGTGGTGAAAGGACAATAATTAAAATCTCAGATAAATTACACAGTAAACTTATCGTCCCTTTTCAATCAAAATGTTTTGTGTGCCACTCATTTGAGTGAAACATACAACACTTTGGGTGTAAGAGCAAGATATAGATAAATATTATAATTTAATGATTACTTTAGATCCCATATTGGCAACTCAATATTCACACATAAGAAAACAGTTTCAGGTTGCATACAGGCTGCTTACCAACAATGGCAATACAGTGGAGACCCGGTATCGGACCGCTTCACAAAGCGGATCATCCCGGAATACGGACCACCTTTTTTCAGTCCCAAATATTTCCCCATTCACATAATGTATTATCAGATTCAGAAAGCGGACCGACCCGCGATTCGGGACACGGACCACCCTTTTTCAGTCCCAAATCATAAAAGGACTCGAAAAACGGACCAGCAAAAAAAAATAATTCACACTTTTACAGTTATATATATGCATCAATTAAGGGACCAGCTGTGGCTGGATTCACTGATGGGACAATGGGACCAACTGTAGCTGGATCCACTAAGGGACCAGCACTGGCATAATTTACTAAGTTTACTAGCCCTGGTTGGATCTAATAAAGGGACCAGATCTGGTTCAATCCAGATAATCCAGAAAGGGACCAGCGTTGGCTGGATCCACTATGAGTACCGGAGCTGGCTGGATCCACAAAAGTGGCCAGTGCTGGCTGGATCCACTGAGCTCAGATTGGATCACGGAAAGGATTAGTGCTGGTGAAATAAATCATGCAATGTTAATGCAACATTTAAACATTGTCATCAGTGCAAATTGCAATAAGACGCCTTATCATGTCATGTCCCTCCCTTGAGTCGCGCCTCTTCGGTTGGTTGATTATCAACGGTGTAGTGTTTTAGCTCCTACGACCGTCTTTCTTTGTTAATAGGCCTACTGCTCAAAACAATTTACAGAGCGCGAACTTACGATGACAGCTTAGTGTGAAAGTGTATGTTGCTAAGATAAAACAAGACAATTTATGTTGACTCCTTATATTTATTTTTTTGTTAAATTATAGGAAGTTATATTAGCACTGTAAGTGTTGTAGCGATAATTGAGCTACTGGTCTATAGAAACCACAAGGTTAAACAAAGTCGCTTTTGATTTTCGACCAGTTGACAAAAACATTCGGCGTGCAACAATCATTTAATTACGCAGGATATGTAAGGGCTATGTGTGTCTAATACAGATATGCCTAGCGTATAAATAGATACTGAAATTGGAAACAATTAATACAAGCGATACAAACAAACAGATTATCATATTTATACCATGATAATATTCCGAGAAGATTATAATTCGCTAGGCTGTTTTTTATCAGTTTGACTTGTCATATATGACAGGCCCTAGCGTACAGAAGGATTATCACCTGTATAGCGTGATTACACCTTTGCGATCCCAAAAGTCTTACACATTGCTATGTGAATTCATATAGTGAAGCAAGACATAACAATTCCGTCATGATGTTCTGTATTAGTTACGCATATTAAACGGAATAATTATCTGACGTATTTTTACGCGAGAAAGTATAAATAATATCTAGTTAATGAACTGTAGATAGGGTTATTCACGGCTCATCGATTTCCCGCTCACAGCTGTAATTAAATAATTTTTTACTCCAAGTAAATCATTATGACTCCGTTTACGACTCCCGAGTTTTTTTTAAATTAGAAGCGTGATAACTTATTTGAACACTGCTAATTAATATCATACTTGTCAATACAGCTCTCAAGATAAATGTCACGTTGAAACAAATTTAAAACAATTTGAAACCAGCAAATTTTGAAATATGGTAAATAAATAAATGTCACTTCGAAATCAATTAAAAAAATTGAAGCCAGCGAATTTCGCTGTGTTTTATATAAAAGCAATATCAAACAATATTGACAGTCATAATAAGGGACTTTGGGTGTCATAGGGTTATTCACGGCTGATCGACTTTCAGTTACAGAATTTTGACAGAAATAAATATAATTATGTATAATATTTTTTCCATATATATTTTTATATGCATTTAATACAACTTTTTTTTAATTGTGTGTTTTTTTCATTATATCATGGCGTCATATTCAATACATTAGTTTAATAATCGACCTTGATATCAACACGTAACAAGACATATCTATAAACAGACTGACTAGTATCTCTCCATTCATAATTGGCTGGTTTCACAAATCGGACCGATTCCAAAATGGGACCACTTTCAGTCAGTCCCATAGGTGGTCCGATTTCCGTATCTCCACTGTATTAATATTTCAGTGTAACTTTGTTTTGTTCAGAATTTTCCTTGAGTTTGAAGCTGTAATAGCTGATGCGAATTTCAACTTAAAATGAATAGAAAGTACAAGAGAACAATTTGACACTGTAAGCTATATATATACTCAAGTTAACATTCTCAAAATATTTATTTCATTCAATTTACTTTAATTTAATGACAATTACGAATTTCAAACCTTCTGGAAACCCGACCTCAATTTTTTCAATTTCGGGTTCACACATACATGGAATGCTTTCGACGTATAGTGGGCAAATGCATTGGGTAAAATAATTGGCGTTACTATATACAGGGTTCACCACAGTGCCGGAAATGCCAGCCGCCCGACCGGATGAATTCTAAAAAAAAAAAAAAATTTTTTTTTTTTTTTGAATTTTGTTTTGTGGTGTCCTTCCATTTGTGTTTTAAAGATGGCTAACTGACAGTGACTGATTTTGTAAATTATTGCTTTTAGATAGATCTATTACTTAGTGGGCAACCACACATGCTGCAAATTTTATGCAGCAGTGTAAGGGATAAGCTGCCGCGCGCGCCAAGTTAATATTTTTGGGAGAACAACCAGATGATTTTTTTTTCTGTGGGGAACCCTGCTATATATATAATGATACCCATATAACTATGTGATTTCAAATTCATCTTGCGTGGAATTTGTATTCCAATTCGCGTAAGCGTTATAATATTCAGTTAAAAGTAATTTAAAGATAACAATATGATAAAATGAAACAATGCATTGTTATATAAATTTAGATGGGCATCAACCCTTTACCCCTCAATTATCAAGTTGAAAGTTCACTTATTTAAGCTGTGGGTTGTGGTAGTAAGAGCTACAATTTCTCACATTTATTAAATTAGATGATTTGATACAAATTGCACTGAAAATATTCGTTACTTGACTTCTTGATAAACGATTAAACATGAATATAAACATGTTTGGTGCTCAAAGGGTTAATACGTTTATCAATGCTATTCTTAACCCTTTAAATGTTATGCAATAACATCGTTTTGAATTTTTTTATCTTATCAAATATCAGTTTTTTCGACATAAACTAGGCCTACTGTAAAAATTTTACATGTTTGGTCTCAAATCATACAAAAATGAATACTCTTTAGTCACTTGACGTTGTGGGTCGCGGCCTTGGACACAAGTGGTTGAAAACATAAATAATTAGATAACCTAGCTGCTAAATAATTAAACCTGTATTTATTTGTAAGAACAATTAAAAAAAACTTTGTTTGTGAACTGTTATGACGGTGATATTTCAGTCAAGTATATGGGAGGGACTGCCACCCCTGATATTTGGCGTGTTCGGCACAGTGGCTGGACTCCTCATTTTCCTACTGCCAGAAACTCTAGGAAAACCACTTGTGGACACAGTATCAGACGCTGAAGCTTTGACGAAGTAAGATTATGTTTTAATTTATCAATTCATTTGATCCAGAACGATATCATTGAATTATTTTGAAAAGTGTCATTAATTTAAATTTTCAGTCACTTGAAGTTGTGGATCGCGGTAGCGAGACACAACTTCAAGTGACTGAAAATTAATTTCTTGTCAAGTCTGCATGTAGAGCTGATCAGTTTTTTATGATGAACTAAATTTCTTGGATGCTATCTTTTTGTATGACAAAAGGGTTCAAAATCGATAGTTCTCAGCAAAAAAACACGTTGATTAGATGTTGGTCCAGCGTCGAAGAGGGTGGTACAACATCAAACCATCCTCGAGTCAATCTTCCGTATTTGGTGGTATCATCTATTCCATAAATCTCTATGAGGTGGGGACCTTCACATTACTGTTTCCCCCTTTGGGAATGGCCACTTTTAGATCAGAATAATGCTGTGAGCCCAGCAAACACTAAACGTTGAGACAATGTTGGCGATACTGGCCCAATATCAATCCGCCATTGGCTCAACATATCATGTTTGCTGTGAGGGCTGCTTGGAAAATGTACCGGTGCTAGACTAATATTAGGCCGGCGTCGCATTGGTCCAGCAACGAGTAGCCTACAACTCTCGTGTTTGCAGGGCGAAGACCTGGTACAGTGGTTAAAGTACACAGAGCACTGTGCAGCCTGTGCCAGACACAGACTGCACGCGTGTATCAAAATGCGGACAGCTCTCCCAGCAAACACGAGGCCTTGACCCAATGTTGTTTCATTGTTGGTCCAGCGCCGTTGGCGGTGGGCCAATAGTGAAACAGCACTGGGTCAAATTCTCGCGTTTGCTGGGCTCCACACAGGTGTCTGTCTACACCCACCCCTCCCCCACCATAATATTCTCGCCAGCCGATCAGGGTACTTTTAGCAAGACAGCCGGCCAATCACAAGATTACTACAATACTTGAAATTGAGAGCGGGGGACATATGACGTCAACCATCTGCACATTTTAACATGCGAAGTAGCAGTGTCTAGGGTGAGCAGTGTATGGTTAAAGCTGCCTGCTTGGAAAGTCGGAGATTGCCAGCTCGAACCCGACTCTTAGTGCCATGTCCTGCGTGAATGGCACGCATAATTATTATCCGTAATTTTTATTCTTATAATATGGATGGTTCTGATGCTATACTTTGTTGGCAGTCGACGAACCACCATGTCCTACTTTTATTAGTATGTATATATTGTGTTTCGGTATTACTGTTATTACGTTGGTAAATTTGCATCACTAGTCTATATCAGGGAATCGCCGAGTTCATAGCGACTGTGCTTGCATGGTCACATGGCTCGGAGCTACCTGTGTCGCAGATTGTCACATTGATTGTACTTGCATGATATGACATTTGATTTTTAAAAAATATCGTGTAATTTTTAACATTGTCTTAATACATTCTCAAATTACTGTAGCATAATTATGCACTTGTATATATTCTAGGTTTCTACGCTTTCCAGAGTGCTCTTTTTTGCTACTATATATATAATTAGCATGTCATACATAGTAGCTATTTTATCTCTGGTTTTAGTGCGGGAAACAAAATGATAGACCTTATGTTACCCTGGCAAAGCCTTTCAATCTTATTTTAAGTATATACCCAGTGTTTCTTATGGCAATGCCAGTTAACATGATTTTAGTCATGTATGTCATACTATGTATATTGTCATATGATTTTAACAAATTAAGAATGTTGTATATACATGTACATATCTCTATTTCTATGACAAATAAGTCTGGATTGACTTTTTTTCTGTCAATAAAATATCTGTCTGTCTGTCAGTTTAACCTAGAAGTTTCAAAGAAAAAAATGTCTTTTCCCCGCTCACGCGAAATTTGTAATCCGTGATCGAGATCTGGTAGCGTGCTCTACCGCAAACCGCTAGGGCTCGAATTTCGAATATCTGTGTCTGGAGGGGAGTGTCATCTCTCATTCATCTCACCATCCTCAGGACGTTTTCCTGGCCCAGTTTAGACTAGCGGTGGCTTAAACTAAAACCCTATTCATTCATTTCATTTTTACTGGGTACGCCCAATAAAAGATTTATAATCAGGGATCAGATTATTATCAACTTTGTTAATACCATAAGTATGTTTGCAATTTAACTTGTCTGCTAACATACTGTAATTATTATGCTTGCAGGAAAAACACGAAATCTGAAGAAGAAAAGGAAGATTCAGGACCTAATGGAGTTTTCCCTTCAGACTTGTATGTGAGCTGTGCGTCACAAACTGACTTTGTGACGAAACTATAGTGATGTATTCCAAACAAAACTCGCAGACAAAACCAGGGGAATGGGCGTTCATCTATTGTTTTGCATAATCTTTTACAATGTCCCCTAAATTGGCCTATATAAGTATGCAAATAAATTTTGGTGGAAGACCCCCAAAACCTTTTGAGAAAATAATTCTTTTAGCTGCCTGCTTCATAAAATTAGCCAAATGTATAGCATGATATTATTGTTCACTAAAAGGTGTAAAAAGGAAATTATAATATTTAACAAACGTATGTGTTTTGAAATAGCAAATACACGTCTAATTTAGAAAGTAAGTTGAACTTTGTGAATCCATCAATGCTTAATAAAGTGTGAGACGAATTCAGACAATCCTCCATACAATAATAATAAACTGTGATGTGAGGCGAAATCTGAGCCAATGGTGATCTAATATTGATTTAATGCTGGCCCATCAGCGACAATCACTGGCCACGAAACACGTCAATGTTGTTGGCTTAATGTTAGCCCACAGTCTTTCATTCCTGGCCATATGACAGCCAATGTAAAGTAAAGCCAGATGTTGGTTTGATGTACAATAAAGTAAAGCCAATACTGGCTTAATGTTGGCTCACATTAGACCAACATTGCTCAATGTCTCGCATTTGCTGGTAGGCTACATCACTTCATTGGCCTCTAGGAATTAATGGGTCAGTGAGAGATGTTATATCACTTCACTGGCCTCTAGGTATCAACGGGTCAGTGAGAGATGTTATATCACCTCACTAGCCTCTAGGAATCAATGGGTCAGTGAGAGATATTACATCTTTCCACTGGCCTCTAGGAATCAAAGGGTCAGTGAGAGAAGTTATATCACCTCATTAGCCTATAGGAATCAATGGGTCAGTGAGCGATGTTATATCACCTCACTGGCCTCTAGGAATGAAAAGGTCAGTGTGAGATGTTATATCTTTTCACTGACCTCTAGGAATCAAAGGGTCAATGAGAGATGTTATATCACCTCACTAGCCTCTAGGAATCAATGGGTCAGTGAGAGATGTTATACCCCTTACTGACCTCTAGGAATGAAAGGGTCAGTGAGAAAAGTTATATCATCTCACTAGCCTCTAGGAATCAATGGGTCAGTGAGAGATGTTATATCACTTCACTGGCTTCTAGGAATGAAAGGGTCAGTGAGAGAAGATAATGTCAGTTTGGCTTTGAGGCCACTTGTGGAGAGATCTACGGTTAACCCTTTCATCGCTAAGCACGACTAGTTTTCAGCTTTCTCATCTGCTGGTAAAATCATGTTTTTGGGGAATGAAAGTGTGTTTGAATATAAAGATTTACAATTTGTTAGTCTCAAATTAAACAATATATTTGTGGGGCGCCGTATTGAGACACAACTTCGCGTGAGTGAAAAATTCAATAAGATATCTTGGTGTTTTAAGAGTTAGGCTATTTTATACTAGTAGTTAAGCTTTGAAAAATTGTGAATATTTCTCTAGTGCACTTCATAGAGCGATTCTCGTTTAAAAATATACAGACAAAGTGAACATGAACTTTTTATTCAATCAAGCCAGAATGGCAGATATATTGAATACATTTTCAAAGATTTGTTTTGTTTGCGATGGGTCAGTTTTTTAATCTGGTAAAATCAATAGGTTTACATTACTTGATCAGACCGAGTGGACTTTGTCATTAAGAAAAGTCTCTTAGATAAACGCCGAACTATTAAGACCGCTACCTGGCTACGAGGATGTGGATATGTCAATACAACTTTCGAACTATTGCTCTGTTATCGTTACTCTATAAGCAGATAAGCTTGGCCAACGACAATTAAGCAGTTTTGTTACGAAACTGCACGAATATGCAAAACTCGCATATTCAACAAAGCAATACTTTGATTATGTAATAAATATGTAAAGCGGCGAGGCAAGTTGAGCACTCTATCGTTAATTCTAGGATCCGATGAGTCACTCACTCACTCACTCACTCACTCACTCACTCACTCACTCACTCACTCACTCACTCACTCACTCACTCACTCACTCACTCACTCACTCACTCACTCACTCACTCACTCACTCACTCACTCACTCACTCACTCACTCACTCACTCACTCACTCACTCACTCACTCACTCACTCACTCACTCACTCACTCACTCACTCACTCACTCACTCCCCCCCCCCACCCATCCACCCACCCACTCACTCACTCACTCACTCACTCACTCACTCACTCACTCACTCACTCACTCACTCACTCACTCACTCACTCACTCACTCACTCACTCACTCACTCACTCACTCACTCACTCACTCACTCACTCACTCACTCACTCACTCACTCACTCACTCACTCACTCACTCACTCACTCACTCACTCACTCACTCACTCACTCACTCACTCACTCACTCACTCTCACTCACTCACTCACTCGCTCGCTCGCTCGCTCGCTCACTCTCTCTCTCTCTCTCTCTGCTTTGTGTATTGTATCCAAATCTACGCATTTGCATAATATAATGTTATTCATTCATCTTGACTTATTGGCAACTACTGCCATTTGCTTTATACATCAAGCAACTTAATATGACAGAGAACTGAAAATGAATTGGCTACTTAGATATGAATTATCATGCATTATTCAAATGACACATGTATACGGCACTCTTGCTGCTAGGTTGTCGTATGTACCACTATGTACCATTTGAGTTGCACTCATGACACTGTGATTGCTAGCAGAAGTGTTCGTGTTAGTCTTCCGCACGAATGATAATAATAATAAGTTACAATAAAGCATCTCTGGGCATCAAATCGTTCCTGGACTTTTTTTTAAGAAGAGCTCTACTTGATCCTGTCATATAGCTATCAGGTTTCCTATCTGTATGGTGGACCTGTCATTTTCACTCTGTCACATAGAGATTACCGTGTCTTTTTGTATTTAGCCGGTATACACAGTTTTCCGGTGAATATAGCGAGATACTGTTTTTCGGAATGTACACTTTAAGCAATCAACGCGAAAATAATCGTTTTTAATTAGTTTTAATAACAGGTTAAATCACAGTTATTGGAAACAGAATGTGTGTGCAAACATCAACATCTGCAAATGATTGGTCTCAAAATATACAAATGGCTGAATATCTGTTAAATGCCCTTTTTGAGATAAAAAAAATATAAATATTCAAACAATTTTCCCGTCAAGCGCTAATCACGAAACCATCGTTTTTATTCTGTGTTATTAGCCGCTGCCACTTGTAAAGTGGCAGTTTAGTACATTCTAACTCCAAACGAACGATATGGGAGATTATCTGCTAAATGCACTCTTTGAGATTAAGAGAAACAAAAAATATAATCAAACAATTTTTTTTTACTTGTATTTAAAATTGTCTGTAGTATGTGTGTTTCACAAGCTTCTTTGACAAGCTTAATGATCCTTAAAATTTGTTACACAGATTCAAAATTAAAAAAATAGTAGATATTGCGCCTTTTAACAATGCTTAACAATTTTAAAATATTTACATTAATACTTTGTATTACTAAACACAATCTACTTGAAACTTCTAGAAGTGTGTGCATGTCGGGCTAACACTGTATACATTTGACCATGCTGACTGATTTCAACTAATTTGACGTCTTCGCCAGGATCTGACGTCTTGAGAAAAACTTTGCTTTCTTGATTCATGAAATCCAAAAGATTAATCTCATAAATCAGTCATACTCTATATCAGAACGTCTAAGCATTCAATAATAATTGCCGGCATGTTTTACTGTGACTTTAAATAACCCATTCTAAGGTGGAATTATTTCTGATTGCCTACAATTCCAAATAATTAGCCTCAGATTTGACAAACGTGAATAATTTTTACACACTTGAAGTTGTGTATCGCGCCAGCAAGACACAACTTTAAGTGGGTAAAAACTTCAATGAGATACGTTTGCGGTTAAAGGGTTAGACGTCACCATGAACGAGAGACCGGATCCAGTACATTAGAAGATCGCTCCCTGATCCATACAGGTCATCCGGGTGACGTGTGACGTGTATTATGGCTGCTGAGTCATGGTGGTTTCTTGGCGTTGGAGTAGCGTTGTTTCAACCTTGACGCTTTAGAATGTAACAAAGCCTTCATTTCGCGGACTTGCTGAAAAAATGGAATCCCAAAGTCTCAAGGCCTCCATACCTGATGAGCATTCCATTTATTCTGCACTAATTTGGGCGCAAAAGCAGCCTAAACACTCGTATATTTCAGTTAATTTTAAAATATTTATCATCACTGATGTAAATGTGATTCGTCCGTTAGTCCGTCCGCTCGCTCGCTCCTTCGCTTGTTTTTGTCCGTTTTTAGCTCGTTCGTTGGCTCGCTATTTGACTATTTTTTTATTTGTTGGTTCTCTCCAGATTCCTGGTTATACCCTTATTTCACAAGGTGCGATTTGCAGCTCACATGCAGGCTTGGCAATTTATGTACAGGAACATTATAAATATAAATTATTGTCTTGCTATCAACACACGAAAATATGGGAAGGATTATTCATTGAAATAGAGAGTAAAGAATTTTAAAAGAAAGTTATAATAGGTAACATGTATAGACCGCCTCGAGAACGCAACGAAAATTATCAGTCTTTCCCAAACGAACTAAGTCCAGTCCTAACTCATTTAGAAAAATATAACGACGAAATAATATTAGCAGGTGACCTCAACATCAATCTCCTAAAAGTAAATCAAAGACCAATTATGAATGACTTCTTTGACATCATGATAACTAACAGTCTTTTTCCACACATAACCCTGCCTACACGATTATCTGAAAAATCAGGTTCCCTTATATAATTTTTTTATTGTAAATTCATAACCTAATGTATCTGATGTATAGGCCTGTATTTTAACCAGTGGCCTATCGGATCATTTCCCATATTGCATTTCAATAAACATAACGTGTCCAAAAGCTCGGCGTGTAAAGCATGTATATATAAATAATATGACAAATGATAATATTAGGAATTTCAAATTAGAAATTAAAAATGCAAATTTACTAAATCAGATAAACATAGATCAAATACCGAGCCTAATTTAAATTATGGTGTAATAGAAGACGTTCTAATTGCTGCCAAACTTAAACATGTATCGCATAAAAGGGTCAAATTTAATAAATTTAAACATAAAAAAACAGAATGGATCACTAAAGGAATAATAAGATCTATATAGCGACTAGATGAATTATACAGAGAATTTAAGAAAACACCCACTGATTCAAGTACGAAGCTAGGAAAATAAATCTTCGCACATACAATGTTATAATAAAGAGAAGTATTTTCATTGCAAAGATAACATATTATCATCATATTTTTTAAAAATATTCTCCGGACATAAAAAATACGTGGTCTATAATAAAAAACCTACTGCACAAAAAGAAAAAAGTAATCTATTATCTGATAAAATAAAATAAATAATATTTTAAACGAAAATATAGAAGTAATTATAGATTCATTTAATAAATATTTTGTAAATATCGGTCCTGATCTAGCATCAAATATAAAAGATCCTACTCCGAACTCATATAAGACGTTTCTCAAAAATCCTGCTTCTTCTCGTTTCTCCTTTGAACTCGTTAATGAAAATACAGTATCCAAAATTATGGATAATTTATCGACCAAAAAGAGCTGTGGAATTGATGAACTATCAACCCATTTAATAAAATCCATCAAGTCGAAAATTTTAGGTCCTTTGACAATTACAATAAACCAGTCTCTTGTTACAGGAATATTTCCCGATAAGCTAAAAATAGCCAAGGTCACTCCTATCTTCAAAAGAGATGACCCTACTGTTATTGAAAATTATCGTCCTATTTCTCTTTTTCCAGCATTATCAAAAGTTTTTGAGCGTGTCATCTATAATCAAATCAATAATTACTTTGTTTCTAATAATTTGTATTATGAGTGTCAATATGGCTTCCGCAAAAACCACTCCACAGAACTAGCAGCGTTGAATGTTGTTGATTCCATCATAAATCGCATGGAACTAGGACATACTCCCATAACAGTGTACTTAGATTTATCTAAAGCATTTGACACCCTAGACCACTCCATTTTAATAAATAAACCTAAATATTACGGTATTCAAGGATGTGCCTTAGACCTAATAAAAAATTACTTATCAAATAGACAGCAATGTGTAGAAATCAATAATATTAAATCTTCTTTTATTAATTTATCAACAGGAGTCCCACAAGGCTCAATACTAGGTCCTCTTTTGTTTATCATTTACATAAATGACTTCCCAAAAGCTAGCAACATATTTAAAACTGTAATTTATGCCGACGATGCGACCTTGATTGCAAACTTATCTGATTTTAAACACCACAACTACCATACATTCAACAATAACATGATAAATATTGAGCTACAGAAATTCAGTCACTGGTTAATGTCAAACAAACTTACCTTTAATTTACAAAAATCAAAATATATGCTTTTTACAAACCACAAAAGCGCGTCAAAATACCAAAATTGACAATTAATAACATAAATATAGAATGTGTCGACGAATTTAATTACTTAGGACTTATGCTAAACAAGCATCTAAATTGGAAACAACATATAACTAAAATAGCAAATACAATTTCTAAAACCATAGGCATAATAAACAAATTAAAATATGAACTCCCTGAAAACACACTACTTACCATATATAATTCTCTCATCCTTCCCCATTTAAATTATTGTATACTTGCTTGGGGATATGACACAAAACAAATATATAAACTACAAAAGAAAGCTATTCGCATAATTTCAAAAAGTAAGTTCTATTCACACTCAGATCCCATTTTCAAAAAACTGGAAATATTGAAAATAGATGACATTCATTATCTGCAACAAATAAAATTTTACTATATATATTTAAATAATCTTCTTCCAAGTTATTTTACTAATTTTAATTTTGCAACGAATGCTACAGTCCACAACTATCCCACCAAATACGAAATAGCCTAGTCAAACATGATTTTTTACGTAAATGTATCAGATATAGTCTACCGATTTTAATAAACACGACACCAATCATTATTCTAGACAAAATTACCTCACATAGTTTCAAAGGTTTTACAACATATATTCAGCGTTCTTGTATTCAGAAATATACTGTCTTGTGCCAGTTAGCAAATTGCTATACATGTGAACTGTGAACGAGCCCGAACATAAGTCATTTTTCGAGTAATTACATATTTGTTTTTGACACACTATTCAATTTCCACCATATTTTGTTTTGCTGTTTTTTTTTCGGTCTATAATGCCATTATAATCCGCTAAATACTATTTCAAGACAAGCAACATAATTATGAGGGACATACTGTTTTTCTTGTATATATTTTGTTGTCCTTACAGAAATACATAACAACGTTTTTTGTTTTTTTTGTTTATTTCGTATTATATAAAATATTATATCACTGTTGTAAATCATTTATTTATTATTGTTTAGTAATTTACTTTTAATTACTTAATTTAATTTACTCAGGTGGCATCCATGACAGCGAATTTCAAAGTCTATATGGATGTCTCCTTACCCTGTAGTGTTCATTTTGCATATGAATCATTATTCTGTATTTTTGTGGTGAAATAAACAAGTTTTCTTCTTCTTCTCTCGTTCGTTCTTCGATTTATAGTGCGTTCGGTCGTCTGCTGGGCGGGGACTCTGGTATAGTGGTAGTCGGAGATCGCGGGTTTTAACCCCGCTCTGGCATTTCAAAGAAACAAAATGTTTTTTCCCTGCTCATTCGTAAATATTCAATATTGTGGTGAACCTCCGTGACCGAGAAGTAGCCAGCACGGCCTAAGACCGCCAGAGTTCGAATTTCTGTGTCTGGAGGGCAGTGTCATCTCATTCATCTCACCATCCTCATGAGGTTCTCCTGGCCCAGTTTAGCCAATATGTTTAAACTACATTCATTTCATTTCTTTCGTCTGCTATATCTGTGCCTGTGTGTTTTTGGTCTGCTCGTTTGGGGGTGATGCGTTCGAATGTGTGAGCTTAGCCCTTACAATCAATCAATCAATCAATCAATCAATCAATCAATCAATCAATCAATCAATCAATCAATCAATCAATCAATCAATCAATCAATCAATCAATCAATCAATCAATCAATCAATCAATCAATCAATCAATCAATCAATCAATCAATCAATCAATAAAACCTCTATAACGCCTATATCCTCAGCGGACCGAGCTCAGAGGCGCACAAATCCTTAACGTGATCATGTGTCATAATCGAGGCCAAGGCAGGTTCGTCAACAGGGAGCCGGGCTGCTGAGGGACTAGGGTGGAGAGGCCAGGTCAAATAGCTGGGATTTAAGTAATTTCTGGAATGTTAAGATTGTTTTGGCATTACGTATTGGCACAGGCAGGGCCTTCTTAGTCTTTATACGAGGAACAACAAATCTATTCGAATTAGTGGAGCGTAGATATTTTGAGCATTTCGGCCGAACAAGTAGCATGAGTAAATCAGCCAAATATGCAGGTACAATGCCGGGATCGATTTTTAGACGTCAGAATATGATGACTTTAGACGTCAGATTCTGACGTTTAAAGTCTATCAAATAGACGTGAGTGTGCGCGTGCTTTCTCTCAATCGTTTGAGTGTTATATCCGGAGAAAACCAATAAACCCCAAAAAGGATCACCTTGGCCAGAAGAAATACTCACTCTACAGTTTGACAACGTAGAAGTCTTTTTCGATGAATATAGTGAGATACTGTATTTAGGAGACCACTTAACCCCTTATTATAAGTACGAAAATAATCGTATTTAATCTGTTTTAACCCTTTCAAGCCTGACTTTTCATCGTCATCTTCATCCACTACAAGCTGCGAATTGCTGTCGCAATTCTCAACTTGTAGTGGATGAAGATGATTTGATGTGGTTTAAAAATTAAAGAAAATTGCCATGCATTGCAAACCAGTTTTATGGAAATATTGCCTTAATGCATCGTGGGGGCTGAAAGGGTTAGCAGGCTAAATCATAGTTATTGTGGATGAAATGTGAGTTTAAACATCAACATTTGCAAATGTTTGGTTTCAAAATAAACAAATGGATGATAATCGGTTAAATGCACTTTTTGAGATAAAGACAAAACAAAAATATAATCAAATTAATTCCCCCCTATTAGCGTCTTAATAGTACTAATTCAGAACACCGTAAACACACCAATTAAAGTCAGAATGATAACTTAAGTATTCACATCATCGCTATATTGTGTAGCTTGGATGATTTTTTTTAATAGATATTAACCCGTGTCGCTTTTAGTACAACAGTAGTCTGGGCAACCTGTGACAAATGATGGGGTCACCCGACACAAATTGCAATAGTTATGAAACCTTTTTTATCTGATTTCTAAGTCGTCTGAGAGTAATATTTTAATAATTGAATTTCATGTGTGACATATGATTTTCAAGTTTTTTTGGCATGACAAGTACATTTCTGGCACTATTTTATTGATTGTGGGCATATTTGGGTCGTTGGGAGTAAAGTTCAAGGTCAAATTGAATTTTAAAGGGAGCGGTAGATCATGTTCTGAGTGAGTGATACATCCGACACAAATTGCAATAGTTTCTAACCCTTTTTTTTCTGAATGGGTCATCTGAGAACAACATAATCACAGTATACTTAAAGGTGTTGAGCGGAACATACTTTTAAAGGGGAAATCCAAGAGAGCTGCCAAAATCATTGAAAATGACATAATTTCAGAAGTATACCCGAGCCAGAAGGATTTGAGGGGCATGGCGTGCTGTAAAAGGTTGGCCGGTGGAAATCATCTCTACATATACCCACAAACACAACCTAGGTGAACAACCTTGCAAATATTTTTTAGGAAATGCACAAAAAGCGAAAATCCAAGATGGCCGCCACACACTTTTTGTTTATATAACTTTTGAACAGGTTGTTCTAATTTAATGTGTGACACATCCTTTCTCATTTTTTTTGCATGCCATATATATATCCATTTCGGGCAACATCATCATTGATGTAGCCCATATTTAAGTTGTTTATGTGAAGATCAAGGTGAAATTAAACTTTTAAAAAGGCCTAACTTGCGGCGTATTCGGAAACACAACTATGACAAGACTACATTTTCAAATATAACTATATACGTATAACATTGAATGTAGGTGTAAAAGAAATGAGTTGATTTGACTGGACAACTTTCTATATTTATAAGTAAAGATAAAGGCACGAAGTGGGTATAGGAGACTTAGCAAGAGAGCTAGATAAATGCATATCAGCGGTTTGGCAATAGAAAAATTTGACATTAGACCAAACCTTGGGATGAATGGCGTGACCAGCTTACTATTGTTACTCAGGAGACTAGCCCACTCGAATGTAGCGCAGTAGTAGTAGTTAAATATTGCTTAACGACACGTTTCGGCATTAATGGTCATCTAAGTGGCATTGCAATACGTGAGAAACAGTACAGTCCGTTGATTAAATGAATGATGTAGATATGATGATATGAGGGTGGTGTGATATGGCGTTGTGAGTTATTGTGGGTTGTTTTTCTTCACTCGCTCTATAGGGGGACGATCCAATGATTTATAAAATCAAACGAATTATTATAAGACCAAGGTTATGAAGATGAAAACATCATAATATTATGATCTATACGATTCACACCTGAAACTGAAAAAAAATTATGCCATTGCTATGAATGAAACAAATGCTTCTGGTGGGGCTGCTGTTAGTATTGTCATTTTAAGCAGATGTATAGCTAGGATATAACTACTTCACCAACTTGTCACTATTCAATGGCAATGGTATGTACTATTAGCAGACATCAGTTTGCAAGATCTACGCTTGTGCGTATCAGACAGTTCTGTATATTGCCAACATTAAATTACAATACTGCAGCAAATATTATTGTGGATGCAATTTAAGCATTTCGTTGGTGATGCAGACACAGTTTTTCAATCAATGGACAATGCAGTATATGTATATTTACATGGCCTTCTGTATGATACCCTTAAATTTCATATGAATTTCTGCTTCCTCTCAGTTTGAAGGTGTCAGTACAGAAACAAAACACAAGATTACAAGATATATAAAAGTAAATGTAAACAGATAATTACAGACAATAAATATTGTTTGTCTAGAGTACATGACTGTATATTTTTAAAGTGAGACTTGGTGCCAGGAAGAACAGAGGTTATAATAAGGGTTATGATACAGCAAAGAAAAAATATATGCCTTGGAGATAGATTTAATAATGGGAAAGAAAGGTATAGTAATAGAGAATTACAGTCCACCAAGAAAGAGAGAGATACCCAAGTAGTTTTACACCCATATATAACTTGCGTGAGGGTATTGAAAAAGTTATTCTCAATCACCTGCTGATCCATGAAATTGCATCTCATTGGGTTCTTCACAACACAGAGCTGTGTCATATTTACATTTCAAGTGGGTGTGATACCACACATTTCCCTTTCTTTACAGGCAAAAGGTTTCTTTGTAGCAAGGAAGTGGATATTGCAGCATTTAAAAAAAAACACTAGAACATATCAGAGGCTGTCACAAACTAGAGTTTACCAATTATTAAACAGAGGGCTCAATACAAGTTGACTTTCCTTAAGTTACCGCTACCAACAGAAGATGCATTACATTAACATGTGAATTAGCATTGGCCATACTGCTGGGAGACACGTCATATTGCAAAAGCAGACATTTACACACCACAACAGTATAATTATGGGAGATATGTTGTAGATTATTCTGCTGCTAATTTTATCCACTCGATCATTTTTTAGAGCAAATCGCAAAACATATTAACTGCTTGTGAAAGGACATGTGTGTGTACTAATACCTTTGTGCAACGAACAAAACTATTTTTTGTTACATTGGATGTCTATGCAAGAGATGAAGAAACCATGTAGGCCTAGGCTATTTCAAAACTTATAATGATGAGTCAGCCAGCGATTATTCTCAGTGGGTTTTATATGCGTTCTGTTGTTGTTCACATTAGTCTATCCAATGCATTTTATGTATTTTAAATTTATCTTCATCGCACAATCCATTCCTCAGCAGGTGCCCCCATTCATTCACTTTACTATCAAGCACATAGTTTCCTAGAGTATGCTTACCATAGGAATAATATAACTGCTCATTTCTTTCAGCAGCTAATCATTTATTTTGTAATTTTCTTTTTTGATGTTATATTTGTATGTGTTAATATAAACATTTGATAATGGTTACAATTATTATTAGCCAAGAAATAAGAATACTGATAATTCCAGAAATAATATATGTTCATTGTAGGCGTGGGTATAGTCAGGTAAATATTGTCTACTCTGAAAGATCGACCAAGTGATCATTTTGCACCACTGTCAACATTTTGTCAGTTGATATCAGTCGGGTGATCAAATGAGTTGTTATAGATACATTTTAATTATGCATTTAGTTTAGGATAATATCATTTTTAAGAAACAAAGTTTATGTAAAGTTATTGTCTTGTTATTTATCATAGTGATGACTTATAATATATTAACTATAATTATTGTTTCCCTAAAACTTATTACGCAGTATAGTGGACATTTTTATTTTGAAAGAGCGTTAATTGTCAACAATGTTTTCATTATTGATTTTTTTAATAATATGAGCTAATTCAGTGGTTTTGTTTTAATTTGAATACTTTTATAAATGGCTTATATAACTTTTAAAACTTTGCTAAGATTTATCTTTGCTGACTATTTGCGCTTCTATGTCTTTTTGGTTAAATATTATAAGGTTAAAATTAACCTGTATTGACTTTGTTGTTACTTATCCTTCACAGTAAGATTAAATAATGAAACTATTTCCAGAATATAGTGCGTCATTTACAAAGTGTTTTGATAATAAACAAATTACAGAATTGTGTTCTGTGCATTACTATAATATCAGAGATATGTGTCAGATAAGCATTGTGACAAAAAATAATATTGTTGAATTACTATTCAATCACTCACTCGGAACATGATCTACCGGTCCCTTTTAAATTCAATTTGACCTTGACCTTTACCCCAACGATTTAAATATGCCCACAATCAATAGTGCCAGAAATGGAATTGGCATGCTGAAAACCCTTAGAAACCATATGTCACACATGAAATTCAAAGAAACAGTTAAAAAGTTATATGTAAGAGATAAAAAAGGTTTCATAACTTTTGCAATTTGTGTCGGGTGTATCCACAGGTTGCCCGGACTACAGGGCATAGCTTGGTTCTTGATAAAATTCTTCGAATATAATTCTTTACGCTCTTAGATTTTGTTTGGCATTTGTACATACAAAAGTACTTTTAATTCGTTTTCATTTAGTAATTGCTTCAACAATGCAAATCTCAAAGGAAATGGAAATGAGGGCAAATACTTTGCAGTTGAAAGAGTTAAACTGCAATTTTTTCTAGCGTCGATCCGGGTTAAAAATCCGCATATAGATTGGTATGATCCCAGTAAACAGAATATGTTGAACCATCTTCTACGACGTTGGCCCAACATTTATACAGCACCGGTTTTTCCGTGTCGTATTTGCTGGGATCCAGGTATTAGACGCGTGCCTGTGTCAACAGTTTGATCAGTCAGTGTGAGTAAAGGGGGTCTAGACGGGTGCCTCGTCAACCAGTGCGCTTTTATCGTACAGCTAGTATCTAAATCAAAGGAAACAAGCCATACATAGGATCCATATATACTGGTGTAGGAGCTCTGTTTTTCGTCATTTGAAGCTGGAATTGCTAACGCAATTTCCAGCTTCAAATGACGAAAAATACATAAATGTAGTATATATTTGACGAAAATTTGTGTCATTTTATGGTTACGTTCATTGACGAATGACGACGGAAATTTCCGTCATGTATGGTAGTGAAAAGGTTAAAGGATCGTATCTCATACTTTGCAGAGTGGCAGATACAACACTTTATTAAAGGGGTCAGAACAAAACCAAGGTTACAGAGTGGCAGATACAACACTTTATTGAAGGGGTCAGAACAAAACCAAGGCTAAGTCAACTTTTCAGCTATTTGAGTTTGGGGTACCATAGGACAAAAAAAACAGTGTGCCACAACATATCACAAAAAAAATCAATTTTGATGACATAAGCGGCCATTTTATTCAGGACAAATCAGGGCTAAGTCAAACACTTTTGTCCTATGGTACCCCAAACTCAATTAGCTGTTCTGACCCCTTTAATTTCAGCTGTGTTCAAGGAATTATGTAAGCATCTCCTTTTCTTTTTGAATCTGTATTTTCATCATCCTCAATACTCAATCAAATAAATATGTCTAGTGAATTGAGGATATCCTGTCTACTTTAATCATTTTAGAAGAAGAGAAAGGGTTTTTGTCAATTTGAATTCGTCACAAATGTCTTAGTTATCTCTTTACAATTTATTTGAATACCCATTTTATGGGTCTACCGCCATTATGAATAGTTTTACTTTTGCGGTGCGGTGATCGACTTTAGACGTGAAAATCTGACGTCTGCATACGTAAGATTCTGACGTCTAAAGTCGATCCAAGCGCTGTAAGGGTTAACATTTAGAAGATCATTTGTTAATTTCAGGATTTCATAGTCTGAGGGTGAAAGTGGGCAGGCATGACAACGCAATAATAATAATAATAATAATAATAATAATAATAATAATAATAATAATAATAATAATAATAATAATAATAATAATAATAATAATAATAATAATAATAATAATAATAATAATAATAATAATAATAATAATAATAATAATAATAATAATAATAATAATAATAATAATAATAATAATAATAATAATAATAATGTGAGTATTTATATGGCGCACATATCCAGCCTAGGGGTGCTCATGACGGCTTACATCATATTATTATTGGTCATTAACCTGTTCATTGATGTACCATTTCAACTCCCCGGGGAGCATACAGCACTGCAACCATGTCGCGAACCATGTTTTTTTCGCCATTTAAAAAATATTTACTGGCTGAAATTATTTTTTTTCACTTCTATTCAACTCACTACAATCTCCGGCGATCTCCAGGTGTAATTTTTGTTTGAAATTATTTTAACTTGGGAAATACGTTCAATGTTATGTATACCGATATTCCCGATTTTCACTTAATATCGCCCACCGCTCTAATGATGAATGACTTGTACCTGTCATTTTACATGACAAAGAAAAGATCAGACGATGTAAAGTATTTTTTGCCGAAAAAAATGGCAGAAATAGGCGCCGTATAACTTGGCAAGTTAAATGGAGTTGAAAAAAAAATTTAGTCACCAAATATTTTCTAAATGCCATCAAACGTGGTTCGCGATATTGGGCGTATGACCTATTGTACCTTGTCGTACAACATTTTTTAATTTTTGTCCAACCAGGTACTCATTTACACCTGAGTAAAGCGAAGCACTTGAGGTAAAGTACTTTGTCCAAGGAGACAAATTTAATACAACAATATCCCAGCGTTGAGAGGGGAGAAACATGATATTTCTCTGAAAATCCTGCACACAGCGAGCCTTGAACTCTACGCTCTTTTGAATTACAAAACGCTACGCTCTAACCATTGTGGCACGTCCCTCACTGTCTATTTTCTTTAGAAAGTAATACAATTTTAATAGATAGCGAATACCATCTGATCATGGAGTGTGTGTAAGTGAGTGACATCAGAAATAGATCTATTTTGAATTAACATTACATTCGACTTTTACAGCCTCACCCACTCAAATTTTAAATTGTCAAGGTGCAATATTCGCATTTACTTTATTGATATATTTATCCACATATCGATAAAAAAAACATCAATGTAAATCCCCTCACCTGGACTGACACTCCTACTTGGAACAGACAGATTCGTTTTGGAAATTATTGACATTTGTCATTGGGACCACCCTTCACAAGCCTCGGCGACGGGTGACAAACCTGCAGGGGGACAGACTACTGAGCAAACACAAGACAGTGAGCCCATGCTGGCATAATGTTGCCAGCGTTGAGCCAGCATTGGGTCATCATCTTGTGTTGGCTGGATAAGTCAAGGTTGGGATCGGACTGCGCAAACAGAAGACAGCAACCCAATGGTGGGGCAATGTTGTTCCACCGTCCACGACGGTGGAACAACATTGGGCCAGCATTGTGTCAACGTCTGGTGTTTGCTGGGAGTCCTGTGTGCGGAGCGAGTCACGGACACTTGTCAATGTATAAGAGGCTCTAGTCCAGATCCCTGTCATATACCTGTCAATAATACGGACCCCGCGCAGACAGAGGCGGGATCTTATTACTTAATAAAGATTCGCTAAAACTAACGCGTGTCCACCCGGCGTACACTGTATACGCTCCTGTCTGGATCACTTCATATGTGGATTCTAATAAATCTGATCCCGGCAGCGTATGATCCTAGCGTTGAAAGATCTGAGATCCGTGCATCGTGGACTCGGGGATATACATGTATAGAGATTGAGAAACTCTCGAGGATCACAGATTGGTGCGGTCTGGATTCGCGTACAAGGATTGAGATACTCGTAACTCCACACTCGTAAGCGGCGGGCTACGATAGTTCGTAAACTGACAGAAAAAGACTCAGCAACAGCTGGCCAGAGTAGCTCAAAGACATGGCGAACAGCAAGAACAGAAATTTTGGTAAAGATTTTTCATTTATACCGCCCCTATAGCAGCCATGAGTGTTGTCTGTGCCACTCATTTGAGTGGTGCATACGCCACTTTGCTAGGGGTGAATGCTAGGGGGTGAATGTATTTGATAAACTGCGGATATCATGATAGCCCATGGTAACTAGTCGTCAGTACTTCGTAATTGTATTTTCCAATTCTCCTGGTTATGACATTATGAGAACGTTTTTCGGCGATTCGTAGTTTGATCAGTTCACTTGTGTAATGCATGTAATATACTTTAGAACCCTTATTTATTCTCTCTTTGAAACCCATATTTATCTAAAAATAGATGTTGTTAATATTCTTTGATTTGGATGGAATTGCAGATAAAATCGACGTCGCAGCAAATATGAGACATCGAACCGATGTTCGGCTTACTGTCGTTCACAATATGTTCGTTTTTCTGGAGGTGTGTGGCCTCCCAACGTCTTGTGTCTACCGGAGTCGCTTCTAGTTGATTAATTTAAATTTAAATGCCCATTGGACACTCTCTCGGCGAAGACGTATGCTTGTTCAAAATACGAAGTTTGTCCATCAATGGCAAGATGGTCTACATATGTTATGGTGGTGTAATAGATGCGTGGCCTCCATCTGTGACAGTGCAACAGCACTAAACCAACGTCGAATCAACGTCTTTGTGAGCTTATGGCCGGTATAAATATATTGATAATCTGCAAACAAATTCAGAGAATACTCCGCTGGTATCATTTTCGGAATTAGACAAATTCAGAGAATACTTCGCTGGTATAATATTTTCGAGAATTAGAAATCATATCTATGATCTACATTGTTTTAAATTTGCATTTAATTAGTAGGATGATTGTGAGACTCAACGGTTTAAACCTTAAAGTACTAAGTTTGCAATTTTTTTACCCACTTGAAGATATGTCTCGCTGCCGCGACCCACAATTTCGAGTGAATACAAAACACTCACATGTGTTGAGTTTGAATAAAAAGTGAAGTTGTGTGTCGCGGTGGCGGGACACAACCTCAAGTGGGTGAAAATATAAATCTTGTAACTTAGCGTTTCTAGGGTTAATGCGTATTTTCCTTTCTGGATCACTTGAGGACCTTCAGGATATTAGCTGGCGGGCTGTATTGTCCGGGATCTGACTGCTTATGTGCATTGGCGGCAGTATAATGCGGACCAGCACAGAGCAGTACTGACGTGCGCGCAAAGACAAACATCAGTAACTGCTTACTTTACAAGTAAGCAGTTACTGCTGTCTGCCTTTGCTCAGCGCATCAGATCCACGAGGACTACCTGAAAAACGTGAAATCGATCCCGGCTGATATATTACCTCTTCAAGGAAATGATTTCCTCTAAAGTCAACGAGGATTTCAATTTGCTGATGTATTATTGTGCTCGTGGAATGGGGGTGGGGGTGAAATCAGTCAATGAAGTGGCCATCAACTACGCGATTGTTGCTGTGACATTACGTCGCCTTCAGCAAATGGCAATATCGCGACAGAAGGTAATCCGAAGTTGGCATCTACTCTTATTGAATGCACAGTAGGCCTACCATAAATCTACACATACCATAAATCATATATATATTCTTATTGAAGGCACAGAACCATAAAAAAGCACTGCAATCCGGGCCTTTAAAGAGTTCGAAGCATTGGTCACTATATATGCAAAACCACGATGAGAAACATCCAGGATTCGAACCGGTACCGCCACAGCCGAGCCGAATAAGACATCGGGACTGGGTATGTCTAATAAAATAGAAATTGAAGTATGGTTTACTGTAAGATTTTCGATAAATAGGAGTTATATAGTACACTGTAAAGAAAAAGTTTCAAAACACTTGCGCCAACACATTAGCAAACACATGAAATTCTCCCAATGCTATTTCAATGTTGACCCACAGTCTTCGACGCTGGCTCAACATTGAAACAGCTTTGGGTGATTGTCCCGTGTTTGCAATAAACTTAATAGGCTGCCGGTCTCCTGCCGATGGCTCATTCGTATCGACTGGGGCTTGTAACCTGGATGTACCAGGCTCGAATCTTGGTCGGGCCGGATATTTGTCATCATGGTGGTGCAAATACAGTGCTCCAAACCGTTCAAAGGTATGGAGTGTACAGTGGTGCCCGAGGTTTCCAAACCTGGTCAAAACACCTATTACAGTTAATCAAAGCTCTACTTATAGTTTTTTCAAGTTTCATCAGCCGTAGGTCAAACAGCCGCACTGAGGATTTCAAGACATTCGCTGTGTATCAAAACGCGAAAAAAATCGTGTTTCTAAACACCAAAATCGGTTGCAGCTGTGTTGCAACATGCAATAGTGATGTTTCGAAAAACTCTTTTTCTACAGGACGGCTGGAAACAGAATCAGACATTTCACTGGCAATGCGGCGCTGGTAAATCGTGGAGATTTTACCCGTGTCTTGTCATTGACGTCCAGTGTGTCGCAATATTGTGACTGAATCCATAGAGAGCGCGCTTAACTCGAACCACTTCTCTATCACTCAATATTATACTAAAGTAGAAGAGACAGGCACTCCAAGTCCATTTTTTTTAGTCAAATCTTAACTCCACAACATTCGACAGGACTTGAAGTAGGAGATATGGCAGAATCGTGTAGAAGAACCCAATAGATTTAGGTTTAATTATCTAGCATTTGGGCGTATGTTTGAATACCAATAATTAAAAGTGCACCTGCGTTCCCATTTGTACGAATGTCTTAAAGGGACTGGCCCAGGCTAAAATCATAAAAAAATCGGTGATTTGATTTCGGGCACTTACTATGACCATATGATGTATTTCCTATTTTTGACATGGTTGTCAATAATTAGAAATCAGGAATTTCGTCTCTATATCTAGCCTAACTGGTGAATGCGCAGCACAAAAATTATAAAAATTTGCAGTTCTAGTCTATGTACATGTTTACATCATATGGTCATATTAAGAACCCGAAATAAAATCTGATTTCAGCCTGGGCCAGTCCCTTTAACCTGTACGCTAGAGTATGCGTATATCATGATCGTGAGCGATTATGATATATACGTATGACTTACGAATGACTTACGAATGATTTACATCGTATGACTGACAAAGTCGGCGACAGCACTGCGATGGGCTGCGAGCTGTCGCCGAGTGATTGGAGATGAAAAATCGGCACGTCATATGCATGTAGCACGTGAGTGACTCAGGGACTTGTCTGTTCCTATTATACTGGGGAAATAGAGGATTTAGCCAAATTCTGAACTGTGACTCCTCTCAAACAATCGCAGATTGGAATCAGACTGCTGTCAGACTATATGTATACTCTCAGACCAATCTTTTTTAAATCTCCAACCGGTGTGAGACTTGTCGCATACAAGACGGCGAATACTCGCCAACAACAAAATTCTCCCTAATTTCGACTATTTTATCTCCGACATGTCGTTAAAACTCGCAGACAGTTGTAGGATGACTTAGACATTAAAAAATATATAATTCAAATTGCAGAACATTTGCATGCGATTTTGGCCACAAACTGGTTGTAATTCACTGGCAATGTCGGTGTTCCATGCAGGCCATTTTGAAAGTACCGGCAAGTTCTGGCGGCGTGGTTCAAAGCCGGTCAGCCGATATAAACCAAACACTATGATGGCTTACCCCATTAAGTGCTAACCACGTCTGCTTTGGTTTTCTTCTAGACAGGACAATTTGAATAAAGAATGAACATCAAATCTGCTAGATTTTCGCATATGTTTTGATTCTAATTACACATTATCTTGATGTAGCTAGGCCTAAATAATTTTTACCCACTTGAAGTTGGGGGTCGCGGTAGCGACACACAATTTCAAGTGGGTAAACAATTAAACTATGTTCCTTAGCGCTTTAAGGGTTGACTCTATTTGGCATATGAAGCCACCAAATCAAACAGACAAGCATGTTACTAAAACTCCACCACCAACAAAAGATTCACGACTACACAATTGAAGTTTGGCGGGCGCTCTCGTCTGTGACATTTCATGCCTATGGGTGAATTTGAAAATGAAAAAGTTATCTTTTTGTTGTTGTAAACGTTGTAAACGTTGTGACATATAAGCTTCTATAATATTATTATATAGCTGCTATATAAAGAACCATAGCATTCATCTCAGTTTTGAAGTATGGACTGGGTACGATATTGTGATCATATTTATGTTGTCATTATCATGATTCTGACTTATGCACTATAATAAAAATAAACAATACAATATAATTCACGCCCTTAATATGGCCCTTAATATGAGTCATATTTGAGTTTATGTGAGAAAACTAGAAATATCACTAAAATACGACAAGACAAAAACTGTTACAAAAAGGCTTTCACAAGATTAATGTATAATATTAAAACAGATTAGCGATGAACAATCGCCTGTTAATCTTTGCGAATGTGCGCTAAATAAATGTAATGACTGTAATAACTATGCAAAAACAATGTATTAACAAACTATTACGGAAAAACAGCTCAGTGAAAAATTATCTTGAGGAGCAGTATTGACAAAAAATATGACAATTATTCTGCAGCTGCAGACTTCAGTGAACTAAAATACTGTCATAAACTATGCACACATCCGTTTAACAATATCATATGTAATTCACGGAGTTGGCATCATTGCTTAATAAAAACAACTTGTTAATTCGTGTGCCATCTTAACTCCACAGAGAGCATACAGTCCTGCAGCCATTACGGCGCATTGAACTTATCATACACATTGCCATCTCTCTCCTACCAGGTACACATTTTCACCTGAGTCAAGTGAAGCATTTCAGGGTTAAGTGCCTTGCCCAAAGACACAACATCGAAAACAATGTCCCAATATTGAGAGGGGAGAAACATGATATTCTCTGGAAATCCTGCACCAAGCGGGATTCGAAACACCACGGCAGGCAGCGACATTGACAAAGCCCCGCGCTCTAACCATTGCGCCATGTCCCTCTC
>OZ024915.1:64789691-64874076 GCA_964017125.1 Flabesymbios commensalis
TATCGTATTCTTGCGATCCGTGCTATTTACATTGATGGTGAATCTACATAAGTCTGTTTAGTGGAACTTAACCATGTCAAGAGCGAGTCCGTTAAGTCAACTGGTCGACACAGCATTGTTTGCAAGTCATTCGGGTTGCTGTGGATTTTATCGGTCAGAATTTAACGCTAGATTAATTCTCTTCATGGAAACAAACGACTTGGTAAACAGCGAGACAACGGAATCGTTCAGTCAGCAATGTCATATCACAGCACGCATATACTGCTGGTCATATCATGGCTAGTAACTCTTTGTGTCCTGCAATTTTATCATATACAGTGTAGGGATTTATGTGGGCCTCACACCTAGCTCAAAACTATAGAAATCATGCTCAATAATCAGCTTCATAATTGATGTATGTGACATCTGAGAACAACCTTTATGTTTAGTTGAATTTAGATATAGCTTTTCAATAAACCAAAGAGAGTCATTGAATTAAAAGATTAAAAGGAACAGCGGACAATAATGCTGCCGTGCAAAGGTAAAAAGCAGTATCTACAAGCAGATACTGCCTTTTGCATGAATATTGGACATTGTCCGTCGTGGAGTTGATGGCTTACACAGTGGACATTGTGGCCACGATGTCTCACACATAACAAAGCTCCATTCAAAATATGCTATTAAAATGGGAGGGCTGGAATAACATCACATGTTTTCACGCTAACCTGATAATGGGTGAGTGAACCGAGGGGTTATCGTGGGGAAGAAGGGCGGGGGCCCTGGTGCAGTGGTTAAAGCTGCCTGCTTGGAAAGTCGGAGATTGCGGGTTCGAACCCCACTCTGGCCTCCAACTTTCAAAGAAACAAAACTGTTTCTTCCCCGCTCATTGTAAAGATTTTAATATTGCGGGGACCCTCTGGAATCCTGTGTCTGGAGGACAATGTCGTCTCAACATCCTGAGGATATTCTCCTGGCCCAATTTAGCTTATAAATTATATGCACAACGGTTGCCTAAAACTCCAATACGTGGAGACGTGATGTTGGTCGTATGCCTTTTGATGAGCGAATATATTTGAGCAGCAGGCTATCTATCAGGATGCCTATTCGGCGTCAAACCAGCAACGGACACAGAGTTTTAAAATAGATCGCCCCTTTGGATATGAAAGGGTGTATCTGCCACTTTGTAAAGTGGCAGATACAATCTTTCATATCCGAGGGGACGAGACGTATCTCCTGCCGTTTCCAGACGTGCAATTTTTCTTTCTTTTTCACAGGAGAAGTTGGAATCTACATAGATTTTGACAGAGCGGAGCCCCTGGATCACAAAGCGTACGGATCAGAAACCCTGTTCAGACATGAGCTTTTGGACAAGCTGGCGGTGGAGCTTGCAAAAGTGCCCCTGGACCTAGTCAAAGGAGTGTTTGAGACTAAAAAGATACTGGACGGTGTCATTTTTGAAAAAGTTAAACCAGGTTAGATTTGTTTTTTATTCTGATGTCTGTATCAGCACTTCATCCACCTATACAGTTGCTGTGATTTGTGTTTAGAATCAGTGATGGATTCAGAGGGGTGAGTCAGGGGGGTCCTGAATCCCCTTTTCAGAAATTCATTTAAAAAAAATGCAACTCATTTTTGGATGGTGCCCCGAACCCCCGTTAACCCTCCTAGTCAGAATCTGACGTATGAAGACAGTACCCGCACTGAAAGAATTAAAATATTTATAACGGCCGTAGACCCATAACATAGGTAGTCAAATAAAGTGGAAAAACTAAAACATTTATGATGATTCCAAATTAAAAAAACCCTTTGGTCTCCATGGTTTATACAAAATTATTTCTACTCAGCTCAACCCTACAAGTTACGATACATCGTAGGCTTCTGATTGGTCGAGACGGCCGTCTCGACCAATCAGAAGCCTACGATGTAGTACGTAATGTATCGTAACGAGAATATGGGCCCAGGTGAAGATTCTGTCTTGTATTCATTGGACTTAAAATTATCAGGCAAAATTAAATATATAGCTTAACCCTTGTAGTACCAGGGCCGTATATATAATGTTTCATGCAATTTTGATACCCAAAAAACAATGTCACTGAAATTGATAAAATAATTGGCGGTAGATGCTCGTTCAATTAAATAAATACATTTGGGAGATGTCTATTTTTCTAAGATAAACAATATTTTCGTCATTTTGAGCTAAAAATTGCGTTAGAAATTCCAGCTCCAAATGACGAAAAATAGCAGCCCATGTTTAAACTGAAAATAAATGTTAATGTGATTGTCTTGTGCTCACTTAATGTGCATCACTAGCAGGAAAAGGGTTACTAGCACTAAGTGCAACTTCACTGAGTCACCCTCGGTATCCAGGTATCTATTATTGTCTATATTATGATTGTATGTATAACCTATCAGATACATGTAAACATATCTAATTAAGTGAGCTCTGTATGTGACAGTTGAGATTACATTCTTAAGAATAATGTAAGTGTCCGCTTTAGATATGATGTTATTGCTGATATGAATCTCGTTGTTGGGTTTCTAATAATTTCTAGACATTTCAGCCCTTGTAGTATCGGCCACATGTAACTGTAACATGCAACACAATCTGACATCAAGTGAGCATCCTTTACTATTGGTAGTATAACTTGGCTTACTCGTTGAACTAAATACAATACGTATAGATTATAGCAAGGTTCAATGAATTGAAATTACACGGACATCTAGGTTTGCATTTGAGATCGATCATAAAGTAGTCGGAGTATTATATATATGAAATGTAACTGACATAAATATATATTCTTGTCGTGTTACACTGTTCTATTTTAGCGTCTAATTTCATGTCATATCCTATTAATTTACAAAGTAAGTCTGCGGTACACATTGGGTTTCTTTCTCCTTTATCTCAAGATAACAGTACTGATTATGTTGATCTCTTAATTATCACGTTCATTACAATAATCAATCATCATTAGAATATATTAAACCAAAGAACAAAAGAATATCAACTCGCATTTTGTTATATTTATTTTGCAGCCCTATTTGTACAATTATAATCCTACAAATTCATTTGATCCCTCGGCTCTGTCTCGGGATAAAATGAATCTGATAGGATTCAAATCTCACAAGCCGAGTTTCAAATAATGACACATTGTCCTCTAAACACACTGTATTGGTATATTAGCTTTTTCCAGCATATCACATGCTGTGCATCTGGCAATTTTCATTTTTTCTTCAGTAGCGCTGTTATAATAAAAAAAATCGCGAGATTCTTGAATTCACGAATGTGTCGTCCTCGCGAAATTCGCTAAAATTAAAACCTCGCGAATAGCACCAGATCTACAGTATTACTTTTTCTGGCTTTTAGATCAGATTAATTAATGAATCTATCCAAACTTATCATCTGAATATTACCTTTTCAGGTATTATTGTGAGTGTCGGATTTGACGACGTCTCCGGAGTGGAGGCGTTGTGGCGAGCACACAAGGAGGGGACTCTAGTGCGGCCTCTGTCAAGTGTTTTCATAACTGAAAAGGTTACCACACTTCATCTTTGATCTATGATTTAATTTATTCAATCTATCATCACACATAAATAATAAAAAATGACATATATTTTAACCCCAAGAGCTCTCAACTATTAAATATAAATTTTCAGTCATTTCCGCGGTAGTGAGACACAGCTTCAAATGACTGAAAATTTATATTATATATATAAGTGACAGAAAATTACTTGTATTTGTGAAAATTAAGTCATAACGCAACTCAGTCTCTCATAGTTAAGACTAAACTATTTAAGATTAAGCTGTTTTAAAACGCCTGTTTATTTCTAAGATGTATGTGCCACGCATATAGAAACGCGATATCAATCAGGGAGTTTTGACATAAACATAGGCGTCATGATAGAGTGTAAATTCAAATGTCTTAGTTGTGAAGGGCCACGTGATTATTGCTTATTTTTGAGTTTAGCCATGAAAATAAATATGTGATAGATGTTTTTGCTTATTTAGAGACCATGTGCGATCCCTTTCTGTTGTAACCATATGAATATATGCTCTGGGGTGTTTATTATTTAAAGGTCCTAGAAGCCACGGGGGCGAAAACGATAGAGCTGAGAGTCAGTGTGCATAAAGAGGAGGTGGAAAAATGTAAATCTGAAATAAAGGCTGGGAAAGTGCCACAGAAATCACTGGAGGACAGAGGTGAGGGAGGCGTGTTATTAACTCATTAACTGCCGGCCAAGTTACGATATATCGTAGGCTTCGGATTGGTCGAAATGGCCATCTCGACCCATCAGAAGCCTACGATATTATCGTAACTTGTACGAGAATACAGACCCAGAAATACAGGAGACATTGAACCAATGAAGGTGAATGTGTCGTGTTGACTGGGTATAAACACAGTGTTTGCTTGACAGTGAGCTAATTTGAGGTATTTTTTGTACAGTTTGAGTCCTTCCAGAGTCATTAGAGCTAATCTAAAGCCCTCTTCGTTCAGTTACCAGAGTCATTTGAGCTATTTTAAGGTCCTCTTTGTATAGTTAGAGTCCTAACAGAGTCATTTGAGATAATTTTCTGCTCTATTTGTACAGTTTGAGTCTTACCAAAGTCATGTGAGCTAACTTAAGGTCCCCTTTGTACAGTTCCAACATTGTTATTTGATCCCTCGGCTGCGTAATGTCAGTCACACACTCTCTCCTGTTAACCCTTTCAGTGCGGTGACCGACATTGGACGTTACATCTGACATCCACATACGTCGGATTCCTCGCACTGAATGTTTAAATAAAAAATGATCGTAGGCCCATAACATATAATACGTATTCAAATGAAGCTGAAAAAGTAAGACATTTATGCCGTTTTCAAATTCAGTCAGAGCCTTTGGTCTTTATGATTTGTATATATCAGCGCTGTAAGGGTTAAAACGTATGTTTTCAAGGTGAGACATATCTGAAAACAGCAACATTTGAAAATATTTGGACTCCAATTTGACCAATTAGAATAATTTGAAGCTGTGGATTGCATAAGTGAGACACAACTTCAAGTGTGTGAAGATTTCAGCTGAAAAACAGTTTAAAGCATTTGAACAGTTGAGCATGTTAATGTAAGCACTGACTGATCTACTATTATGTAAAAAGATGTTTGATACATTTTAATTTTATCTGTGTCCAAAATTACATGTGAAAACAACAATTTAAAATTGAAAAAAAGCACGTCGGATAAATTAGCACAACTTGACAAGGCACAGAAAT
This sequence comes from Flabesymbios commensalis, assembly GCA_964017125.1. Taxonomy (NCBI): domain Eukaryota; kingdom Metazoa; phylum Annelida; class Polychaeta; order Terebellida; family Flabelligeridae; genus Flabesymbios; species Flabesymbios commensalis. The sequence continues at coordinate 64,794,916 of OZ024915.1, forward strand.
GACGAGCGTAATTAAAATTTGTGTATGTGTTAAAATTAATTGAACAAATACACCTCTGGCATACAGGTCATTCCTGTAAGGGTCATGCACTTACACCACCTTCGTAACACCTGTGGTGACAAGATTAAAACAGCAAACAAAGATGACCATGGATTAGAGATCATCCATTCACGGTCATTGTCTGCGTGTCGTAATATTCAAATTGCAGGGTGACACCCTGCACTTCAAAATACCCCCGATGCGTTCCTGATCACGGATTATGTGAAACCACTGAACCAAAGAATGGCTTATCATAATATATATTAGTAACCATCTGACCGCCAAATTATCCAATGGAAATTTTCGCTCACTTGAAGTCGTGGGTCGCTGACACGATCCACAACTTCAAATGGGCAAAAATTATTCAGATTTGTGAATTCGGGGTCCAATTGTTTTGACATATTACTGATCGAAGAGATATTTCGTCTTTTAAACATGGTATTTAAAGTGTTAAGAAATGGTATAACAATGCTTATAATAATTATTGTGATTGTTCTCAAAGGGTTAACTCTAGGCGGTGTTACATAATATGTATCAGCTCTCCCAGCACACAGCGATTAACTCTCCTCTTCATTCATCTTGAGGTGTAAAGCGCTGCCGCAATTCCCACCTTAAGGTGAATGAAAATTGCCTAGTGTATAATATCACAAATAGCGGCTGAGAACGTCCCTATTGTGACGGATTATACCATTTTTTAGGGGTCAATCAATTTTATTCATAATCTTATGTGCTGCACAAATGCCACGGCGGTGCCTAAAGGGTTAAATGCACGTGATTACCCAGCCATATATCCCAGTGAAGTTGATACACTCACCCGATGTTAGGTTAATGTTGGTCCACCTTCTACGACAATGTCCCAACAATAAACCAACATCGGTTGAAGATCTCGTGTTTGCTGGATAATCAGATAATGGTGACGAAAAGAAAGATGCTGGACTTCATTTCTGATATTAGCCCTTAAAATACAAGCTTGATTGATTGATCGACAGATTGACTGATTGATTGATTGATTGATTGATTGATTAATTGATTGATTGATTGATTGATTGATTGATTGATTGATTGATTGACTGATTGATTGATTGATTGATTGATTAACTGCTTGATTGATTGATTTATTAATTGCTTGATTGATTGATTGATTGATTGATTAATTGATTGACTGATTGACTGATTGACTGATTGATTGATTGATTGATTGATTGATTGATTGATTGATTGATTGATTGATTGATTGATTGATTGATTGATTGACTGATTGACTGATTGACTGACTGATTGATTGATTGATTGATTGATTGATTGATTGATTGATTGATTGATTGATTGATTGATTGATTAATTGATTGATTGATTGATTGATTGATTGATTAATTGATTGATTGATTTATTGATTGATTGATTTATTGATTTATTGATTTATTGATTGATTGATTGATTGATTGATTGATTGATTGATTGATTGATTGATTGATTGATTGATTGATTGATTGATTGATTGATTGATTGATTGATTGATGCATTGGTTTCTTTTGTTCGTTCGTTTGTTCCTTCGTTCATTCATTCATTCATTTATTCATTCGCTCATTCCTTCAGTCGTTCATTCATTCATTCATTCATTCATTCATTCATTCATTCATTCATTCATTAATTCATTTATTCAACCATTCATTCATTCACATAATTGGTATAATATTTCATACATGATGTTTCAGTGAACGACCAAGACATGATGCGACAAGTGAAGAACTACCAACACCACCTGGCGAGTAAGATGTTAACTTTACGAGACGAGCTGGCGAGATTTGACCGAGACCTCAGCGAGTTCCTGATGATTCTCAAGCAGAACATACCTCACTCTTTGAAAGTCATAGACAACATGGCGGTGTATCACAAGCAGGTGGAGCGCATCAAAGAAAAGAAAGGCGCCAACACTAAACTCTTCGACTACTACGTCAAGTGCCGTCAGTCCTTGGAACTCTTCCGCCGAGAGATGGAGGTGAAGATCGTACATCCGCTCTCGCAGGTTCACGCGACCAGCGAGACTGAGAGTCAGCAGCAGAGGAAGCGCTCCATGAAGGAGCGGTGCCTGTACATGGCTACGGTTTTAAGGGAGGAGTATAACTTTGGAAAGTTGAGGCACACAGACTGGGGAAGTAAGATGCTGCCTAAAGAACAGGAGTTGTTTGTGGGACTAGTCAGCGTGCTGCCGGTATGTGTGGACTGTGTAGTGGACGTTGACCAGTACGTGGACGAATACCTCTCTGTGGTGGAAGTTAAACTCTAGTTGGAATTTGAACCCGAAGATAGTGTGACCCGAATTCTGGAATAATGATTATAAGACAACAAAGCTACATAAAAAAAATACAAAATATTAGCAGAGTTAAGAGTAGGCCTACGTACACACATTCAAGTATTCAATGTCTGGTTCGGGGTTGGAAATATCCATCTATCCTACATTTAATCTTCATTCTATATCATCATCATGGGCTCTCCCCCCTTCTACTCCCTTACAGAAATCTGCGCTACGGAGGAACCACGAGACATTTATCCAATGTTGTTCAACTTTTGGTCCACCGTCTGCGACGCTGGCCCAACAGTAAAACAACATCGGGTCAGTACATCGCGTTCTAACAACATGCTTTGACCACCTCACTCCACACTAGAATTTAAATTATTCATATTAGTAGCGCTGCTTTTAGAAGCTATTCTTGTTGAGAATTTTTCAGTTATTTTGTTACGCATCATAACCCGCCTCGCCATCAGTTCTATGATATAAACCGATATTAAAACTAAAAAACTGGCTTTTGACAAACATGGAAAGAGCCCATATTTCAATGCATTATATTCACTGAAGATTAGGTTGTTCAACTAGCCAGAAAGACTAGAATATTATAATGTTCAGAATTGTTTTAATAACCGTATGATTCCAAACATAGTGTTGTAAAGTATTTCCCATACGCTATAACTATATATCCGACACAAATAAACTACATTTAAATCTGTAGATATTAGTGTCTTGTTCATCGATATTACAATGTGTAGAAAAATCGTCCATCAGCAGAACAGCAGTGCCGTGCACAGACAAAAGGCAGTATCTGCTTACTTTACAAGATACTGCCTTTTGGCTTTGTGGACCAACTGAGTGTATTCAGACCATAAACTATCCCAGACAAACCATTTCAAAAATATTTGCACAACGTCGGCCCAACGCCTTCGACGTTGGTCCAATATTGTACTAATCTTATACAAATATTTGTGTGCACTGGGTAAGAGCTCATGACCAGGAGACCCGCACTCCTGATAATGAAGACGCTGACATGCGTGCCAACCAGATGAAAAAAGGTACAATTACAATACATAATATCAAGAATATATTATAACTGATATTTTATCTTCTTGATAATATATAAGACATAATCCGATAATATATGATCAAATGACACAATATATGATTTCAATGTATGAGCTCAGTGAACAGAATACCTTGTATTGAGCAAATGCTGATGCTGGGCCAACGTCTCAGACGACGTACCAACATTATAGCAACATTTGGTTAGCGTCTTGTCTTTGCTATTCGGATCTATGTATTGACACATCAAATGTCGGTTTATGTAAATACAAATTGTACCAATTTAAACAACTATATAGTTGTTAGTATTTATCATTTTATATTATTTAGCCCAAAAGTTAATAATGTTTCCTAAATCCCATTAAAATTGATCTATCCTATATCCATGCATGAGCCACATATCAAGTCTGTCTAGTATATAGTTATTTTATGTATACTAATATATTATGACAATATAAAAAATCAATATTAGTAAATACAGATTGATATCATGTAGCATTATTATTTCAATTAATATACTTTGTTCTGATGTAAGTCTGAGTCGTTGGATCAGCGTCGGACGTAAGTAGCAGACCAGGGGCCTACTTCTATAGTTGCAAAGAGCTTGGGACATGATTTTGGCAGTGACCGATCCACGACTTTATAAAGTGGCAGGTGAGACACTTTAATACCAAGGTGCGATATATTACAATAAATATCATAATATACTCTTTTACCCCAGGCAGACGCCATGTAATATTATAATGTCACCAGTTGCTCATTAAACAGCAGGGCGGGGGCCCTAGGGTAGTGGTTAGCACCGCTGCCTTTCACGCCAGAGTCCGGGGTTCGGCTCCCGGTCTCGGCGGTTTGAAAGAAACAAAATTGTTTCTTCCCCATCCACGTGTGAAAGTTAGTATTGTGGGGAGCCTCCGTGTCCGAGAGGTAGCGTGCTCGGCCTCAGACCGCCAGGGCTCGAATTTCGAATCCTGTGTCTGGAGGACAGTGTCATCTCAATCATCTCACCATCCTCAGGAGGTTCTCCTGGCCCAGTTTAGCCTATATGTGCACAAAGGTGGCCTAAAGCCCGATTCATTTCATGTCATTTCATTAAACAGCAAGCAACAATATTTGCTTCTGGAAATAACTCAGTATTAGGAATATTATCACAAGTCTGGCGACAAGTCGACCAGAGAGCAAACTTCCTATAGGTCAAAAACATCACCACAAATATTTATTATGTTTTTGTAGAAATATATATTACGGATTTGCAGCCTTTTTGTTAATTTTGCATAGATATTCTTTATAATTTTGACATATATTATTGTCACTCATTGTCGGAGCTCTAAGCGATTATGTTAACCTTTCAGAAAGTCGTGCTTATCAGAAAGATCACAGAAAATGACAGCCCTTGATTTGCTGGAGCCGTGAAGTTACAGGTTTTCAGATCAACTTCAAACTAAATAAAATGCACCTCAAATTCACAGAAAAATGTTGTGGATACTTACCCTGATGACATCGCAAGGCTCTGGCACAGTGACCTCCATTTTGAAATGTAATAGTTCCAATACGATCAAAAGTTTACGCCTGCTGAAAATGGCCTAGTTTTCGTAGGCACTTGAAATATTCGTCTCAATTTCATGGCATCCGAGTTTTTTGGTAGGCAGCGCGAGTGTCGTTTTTACACAGCTGGCTGTGGAAACAAAATGGCGGTCAGTGTGACTGGTCCTCGCGCAGTAATATCGCCCAGTCATACCGGGTAGTGGATACTCAGTTAATTCAATTTAACCGGTGTAATTTTCATAAACAATATGTTTTCGTCAATTAAAGCTGGAAATTGCGTTAGCAATTCCGGTTTTAACCCTTTAACCGCCGGTGCCGGGTTTTTATTTTTTATTAGCACATTAAGTACTACCTTTTAAACATGTTAAAGATAAAATGTGACATAAATCAACAATATTTGAAAACAGTTGACCTCCATATTGTCAAATCTGAATAATTTTCACTCACTTGAAGTTGTGGATCGCGTCAGCGAGACACAACTTTAAGTGGGTGAAAATTCAATTGAATAATTTGGCGGTTAAAGGGTTAAATGACTGAAAACTAGTAACACACACCTCAACAGGACTGGGGTGGAATGTTTTTTATTATCGTCATCTCATAAATTTCAGAGAGCCTTAAATTGAATCATAACAGCCTTCACACGTTTCTTCGCTACTGACCTGGTGTGTTTTTTAGGATTATCGTCTAAAGTACCAGGACATTAAAGGCTCAAGTACTTTTACGTATGTATGCTCCGCATGGAATACTTTATGTAACACTCATTGTATAAAAATAGCTCAACCTTTTTAAATTTTCACAAACTTTAATTTTCCTCCACTTTAATCTGTGTCTCGCTACCGCGACCCACAACGTCAAGTGGGTGAAAATTACTTAAGCTATATTTTGAGACAAAACATTTGCAACTATTGATGTTTTTTTTTTTTTTATTTACGCTTTATATACACAAATCTATACAATAATCGTACAAATATGCAATTGTATGTAAAATTGTGTACATCAGGATGTCGAATACAGGTGACCAGCACCCTAACTAAGTTCGACTTCCAGGACTGAAAAAGATTCAAACAGTTAATACAATTAAATCAACTATAGTCGTGCTTAGCGCCTAATGGGTGAGTTTATCAGAATAAGAAAGTGCTGACCACTTAGCATGGATCATTCAGGTTTTGTACAAGATTGGTAATTTTAAAACATATTGAGATAGGAATTACTCGACGTATGAATGGTAAATTTTTATGTGTTAACCATGCTATTCTGTGGCTGTCTCGTTTTGCTTATTGATTAATAAATATAAAACAGAAATGGTACAATTAGTTATAGTCGTGATTATTTATTTGTCATTATGATAAAATGCACAAATAGTAAATTATTTAATCGTTTTGAAGCGAATTAAATTGGGGGAAAATACCTCGGCAGTAAAAGCCATAAATGAATTCAAAAGGTATTTATTGTCATAAGAAATACAATATGAAAACAAAACAATATTATACAGATAAAATAATAAATAAAATATATCGCATCTAATGACAAAGAGAACAAAGCGCCCACTGGCGTATGCGCCCTCAAAAAGTTACATTTTCGAAATTGTAAAAAATAACAAGTGCAGAAGTGCATGATACTATCAACTAATGTATAATACGTCAGAGGATATGATTTCTAACAAAAAATTATACTTGATTCAAAAGAAATGTTTTTAACGCTCTTTTATAACATGTAAAATGACATCAAAACATACTTTGCTTGAAAATTCATTACATAAAATACCACCATAACACCTGATGGCCTTTTGTGCGGCAGACGTCTACATTTATGTGTGTGCAGTTTATTTTGCAGGCGTGTTACATGACTATGAATATCTACATTCCGAATTTAATAATTATCAAACAATTTGGGTAGACAACCACGAATATATTTGAACACAAATAATAAAATCTTCTGTTTGTATAATTGATAAATGTTTAATAACGATAAATCTAAAAAGATAGGTTCAGTGTGTACTCTGTGTGGTAATGATTTCATTATCCTAACCACTCGTTTTTTTCAATTTAAACAATGACAATACATATACATCACCAGCACCTCCTCACAGTTCTAAACAATACGTTAGGTAAGGATAAATAAAACTGTGGTACAAGGTTACTAATGTCGACAAGTTTATATATTTTTTTGTTTTATTTAATATTCCTGTACCTTTTTATAGATTTAAAATGGTTTGCCCATGACAGTTTTTCATCAATTAAAACTCATAAGAATTTAGAACAGGCAACACGTAATGAGTTTTTGTAATGAGTTTTTGTAATGAGTTTTTTTTACATTTATTGACAGTTTGTAGATATTAGTGTTTACAAGATAGTCTTACTGCCTTCTGGCTTTGTAGACCATCTAAGTGTATTCAGACCATAAACTATCCCAGCAAAAAATGAAATGAATCGGGCTTTAGGCCACCTTTGTGCACATATAGGCTAAACTGGGCCAGGAGGACCTCCTAAGGGTGGTGAGATGATTGAGATGACACTGTCCTCCAGACACAGGATTCGAAATTCGAGCCCTGGTCGTCTGAAGCCGAGCACGCTACCTCTCGGTCACGGGGGCTCCCACAATACTAACTTTCACACGTTGATGGGGAAGAAACATTTTTGTTTCTTTCAAACCACCGAGACCGGGAACCGAACCCCGAGCTCTGGCGTGAAAGGCAGCGGTGCTAACCACTACCCTAGGGCCCCCGCCCACTATCCCAGCAAACACAAACCATTTGAAAAATATTTGTACAACGTCGGCCCAACGTCTTCGACGCTGGTCCAATATTGTACAAATCTTATACAAATGTTGGTGTGCACTGGGTAAGAGCTCATGGCCGGGAGACTCGCACTCCTGATAATGAAGACGCTGACATGCGTGCCAACCAGATGAAAAAAAAAACAATTACAATACATAATATCAAGAATATATTATAACTGTTAATATATCTTCTTGATAATATATAAGACATAATCCGATAATATATGATCAAGTGACACAATATATGATCTCAGTGTATGAGCTCAGTGAACACAATACCTTGTATTGAGCAAATGCTGATGCTGGGCCAACGTCTCAGACGACGTACCAACATCATATCAACATTTGGTTAACGTCTTGTGTTTGCTATTCGTATCTATGTATTGACACATCAAATGTCGGTTTATGAAAATACAACTTGTCACAATTTAAACAACTATATAGTTGTTAGTATCTATCATTTCATACTATTTAGCCCAAAAGTTAATAGTGTTTCCTAAATCACATTAAAATTGATCTATCCTATATCCATGCATAAACCTACGGTGGCCCATAGAGGCCAGGGATAAAATAAATTAAAATGATTAATGCGTGCCCGCGCAATAATAATGCGTACCCACGCAATAATAATGCGTGCCCACGCAATGAATAATGCGTGCCCACGCAATGATCAGTGCGTGTCCACCAAAAAACTAATGCGTGGCCACGCAATATTGTCATCATCATCATCTATTTGTTTCTATAAAGACGTTTTCATAGTCGGATATGAACAAATCTAGCACTATGTGTATGCTTACGTGATGTGCATAGAGTGTCGTCAAATCGTGCTATTATAATCTATAGGCCCAATTACCTAATCGGTAGTTGGACCTATCTATCGAATACAAAAGCTATGATTTGTTTTCTAATTTAAAATTGTGTAAACTAATTAGATTGATTTTGACAGAAACGTCCTCAGACCGCAATTCTTCATCATGTAGAGACTTCAGTTGTATTCGTTCTCATAAGTACACCCTGCACGTAGGATGCAATTCTTCAGCCAAAATACAAGATCTATTAGTAGATATTCAGCAGCCAAACAAACAGCAGGGCTCAATCATGAAAACTGGTTGGTGGAAGGTGGAAAAATGTGGTGACAACAAATGAAGCAATGTTATTATATCGCGTAAGCTATGGGTAGAAAAATGTTAGGTAATATTATGTTCGTCCAGGGGGAAATCACGATGATCAACTGAAATTTTTGAATCGTGATGACTTCTACAGACACAAAAAATCCGCACTCTTGAGTGCTTTGAAAACTGCTTTCAAAAGGGAATATATCGTGAACAAGCTCTCAACATCTGATCGAGGTACCATAGACTGATATACCTATATTAAAGGTGATCTATTATCCCTTATATGGTATGAATAATTATGTCCTTATATGGGGTGGTTGACTATCATGTGACCCTCTCAGAGGGTCACATGATAGCAAACCACCCCATATGAGGAAACACTTGTGCCCCATCTTGTTGCAACTTTGATATATTTGTCACAAAATTATTCATAGTATATAAGGGGTGATAAATCACATTTAAACACGCATGACTCTCATAATTATCTTACAGAATGAATGAATGGGTTTTAGGCCACCTAAGTGCACATATATGCTAAACTGGACTAGGGGAACTTCCTGAGGATGGCGAGATGAATGAGATACAGACACAGGATTCGAAATTCGAGACCTGGCGGTCTAAAGCCGAACACGCTACCTCTCGGTCACAGAGGCTACTCACAATACTGAATCTTTACGAGTGAGCGGGGAATAAACACTTTGTTTCTTTGAGTCTGTGACCTCCCACTTCCCAAGATTTAACCACTGCACCAGGGCCGCCGCCCTATTTGGTGGCACTAAACCCTCATCTCATGAAGTAATTTAGCCTTTACTACAAATACATTGAACGGTTTGCCAAACATAGAAAACAAATGTGCAATATTCAATAATAAATAATATACATTATACAAGTCAGATTCCAAGAAGAATTTATACTAAACATTAGAGCAGTAGGCCATATGGCTCATTGTACGATTGAATAAAAAATGCATTATATAAATTATCGGTTTCAAATAGTTTTCGGCTTAAACATAATATGTGAATGTCTTAAGGTCGCTTAAGAGTATCTAATAACAAATACATCGTTGTCTGAAAATTGAAACGAGGATTGTAACGGTCAGAGCTGTAACGCCAATTTCTAGACAACGATATATTATTGTGTTTAATAAACATATGAACAACCATGGAAGTTAGGCTACAATATTGAATTATGTAGTATATGTATACACAGGGTGACATACCCTAATGCGGATATCACCATCATTACAGAATTACGTGACGTAAATAATAATATCGACAGCAATTAGGCCTACATCATATCACTCACATACTTTGCTATGTAGATCTTAACATGGACAGTTACAAATTACGTACAATATATTAATTATGTCCAGCCATTATAGGTGTATGTTGATATTATATCATGTCACTGTAATCAGGTATTAGCATGTTATCACAACACGTAGTCCTGACATCAGATTGTAATGGCATTTTTTATATCCAGTCATAATAATAATAGATGCTTTCTAAATAGACATACACATATTAATTGTCTATATACATTTAAATATATTCCACAACGCAACTTATACGCGCTAGATTTTAGTCTCCAACAAATGCAATAAATATAATGACGTATTGAAATTAACAATATTTACTCAGATTGTATTACAGTGTAGTTTGCGATGTTCTTTAAATTAAAAGATTTGTACACATTAGAAGGTATGATAGAGTATTTAATGTCAGTTTTGAAAGAGTAAAATAATAACAGTTTATTTTTAAACGAGAGTTTCACAACAGAGTTAACTCAATTATAGTACTAACATCGTTTGTGTGTGTATTCGTCTTAAATATTATTAAGATAAAAATAATGCTTACAGTTAACGTAATTGTATAGAAAACAACTTATACACAGACAAATTTATCACGTTTAGCAATAATAATCTGCAGTGACCATAACATATTGTACCATTAAACCTCTATGACAAATAAAAACTCATTGTATCAGTGTACATGTAACATTGTTTCCCACACCACTATTTAGAAAGAACTGTGGCAATTATTTCCAAAGATGTAGCCTTATTTTACCATAGTCCCGTCTTGTTGTCTCATTTTTGTAATGTATTCATTGCGAACCTGCAACGAAATATTACGTGATAACGACATATTAATAGTGTCACTCACTCTAACAGTTAATGGGTAATATATTTAAAAACAACATATTGACTGTAACTATTATGAAACTGTCGTGAAAAGAGAAAATGCATTAACTACTATTCCAGCAAGCATATAGTGTATTTTGGTTTATCAGAGCAGAATGTCTTAGTTTTCACCTGTATATCGTTTTCTTTCTAATTTAAGCAGTGATCTTCATACGGCTCACAGCTCCCATCACAGTAGTAGAAACCTGAGGGACATGCTGCAAAAGATAAATATAGAAATAGATGTCCAAGTTGGTTTTGGGTGAATGCTATCACAACCTTTTTTTACAATAATTTGTAGTGTGTTTCTCAAATACACCACACGGGCATCAAAGTAATTTAATTGAAGGGGTCCTAGCAAGAACATATAAATTTAAGTTAGCATGTATTCTCTGTTTGTTTTGTCGCATGGAGCTTGCTTCAGCGTGATGCATCATCTGTGAAAAAATCAAGACCTTAGGAGCAATAGTTTTAACGCTGTCAAATAATGTTTTCTCAAGTCAGCATATATTGCTGCAATAGTAATTGATGCAAGTCAATGGAATATATATTTAACAATAACTGGCTATCAGAAGAACTAGAATTGTATCACTTGCGTGCAAACTCTTGTCGACTGCAAGTAACAATGGTTTGTTTAAATTAACTGCGTGCATAGAAGTGCAAACTGAAAATAACATACTCGTAAAATTCAAGCAAATTAACCCTTATCCTGGTAAATTAATTAATTTAAATTTCACCCACTTGAAGTTGTGTCTCGCTACCGCGACCCACAACTACAAATGGGTGGATATTCCTCATATTTGTTTAATTTGAGACCAATCATGTGCAGCTTTTGATGTTTAACCCTTTCAAGCCTGAGTTTACCATTGTCATCTTCATCCACTACAAACCGCGAATTGCTGTCGCAATTCTCGACTTGTAGTGGATGAAGATGACTTGAAGTGGGTGAAAAATTTAAGAAAATTGCCATTTATTGGTTAACCAGTTTCATGGAAATATTCATTGTAAAACCCTTTGTTGTAGGAGAATTAGGACTGTTTTCAGGGATGTAACATGATGCTTTAATGCATCGTGAGGACTTAAAGGGTTAAACTTACATTTCGTTTTCAATAACTGTGATTTAGCCTGGTAATAAAATAAATTAAAAATGACTATTGTCGTGATTAGCAGGCAAAGGGTTAATGTTATGCATAATAAATCGTCGCTCTGAGCTGAAGGATCATATCTGTCACTCATCAGATATGATCCTTTAGCTCAGAGGCGAGGACAAAAATCGATCTGAAAGGTGGGCAATCATTTCCTTACACACTGTGCATCCGTTTGGTTCATCGCTCCCATCCTTACAGTCCGGAGATCCATTACACCAATCCTCTATGTAGCGACACAGTCCAGTATCCTGACAGGCGAACACGTAAAACTCAGGGTCGCAATCTGCAAATAAAGCGATAAATGTGTGATACTGCTGACGCCATTGTTTAAAATGGCTTTGTTTGCAGCTGTTTGTAATTCACTTTTTTTGCTTTAAAAATTCTGATATATCCAAAAAATGTTTCGTTTTCATTTTGACTCACGCACTATAGAGGCACTCAGTGTGGAAATTCAAATTATATATTTTTTTTACTTGATAACGCAATATTGGAGTATAGGTATATGACAATAAAAATGGAATCTGATGAATACAACTCACGATATATTCCAATAGCTTTATTTTAACCTTTAAAGGCGAGAGTTACACATAAAAACATTGTCTATTGGATCAATTAAAGGGACTGGCCCAGGCTAAAATCATCAAAAAATCGGTGATTTTATTTCGGGTTCTTAATATGACCATATGATGTAAACATGTACATAGACTAGAATTGCAAATTTTGATAATTTTTGTGCTGCGCATTCACCAGTTAGGCTAGATATAGAGACTAAATTCCCGCATTTCCTATTTTTGACATGGTTGTCAATAATTAGAAATCGGGAATTTCGTCTCTATATCTAGCCTAACTGGTTCACCACAAATTTAGATTATTTCATCAGAATTTATTAAAAATATAAAATAAAAACAAAAAACGTTGAGAAATGTGTAATCAAGGAAAGTCATTCAAGTCCAGTTATTTGACACATTTATGTTACACTATTTCATTCACACATTTTTGTCTTCACTCTTATTAATATTTTTTGATAATATTTTATCGTGATGATTTTTTATTCGTGTTTAATATCATTGTATGAACTATAACCCTTTGCCTTAGTCTGCCGTGTATGACGTTTCTTTTCAAAACGTAGTGATGAAAAAAGAGACTTATTGGACTATTTTTTTTTTTGCCAAAATCGTTCCCACTTTTTCTTCTTGTGCAATAATTTAAATGATTATTCTATTTTACAAAATATGCGCATTATTGATGCGCTTTGTGAAACACTGTTTGATGCCATACTATCTTATTTTATTTTATAAATTACGAGCTTTCTGCTGCCACGCAAGCCTAATCCGCAATGTTTTCAAATGTATTCAATTAGAATTTGACATGACATTTTATGTATTAAAATCGGTGCTCAAATATAGAAAAGATCAAAACTGTAGACTGCAGGGAAAATAACCTATATACACTGTAATTCAAATTATACGTTTACTATTTATTTTTACATAGATTATTTTCCAATCAATAACGGTATCCCATACGAGAAAATATCAGGAAATGGCCGCAAAAAGAGGCTTAGAAAAGATAGATGACTATTTAAGCATAGAGGGAAGTAGAATACAAAAAGAACATGTTGTCATATGTAACACTGGTGTATATGAATATACCTTGTGTATCATCAGCGAATAAAGTAACAGTAACAAAGAGAGGTACACAGTAGAAGCCAAGAATGAGATGTGGTGGAAAGAGATTGCAACCACAGTGTGGGAAATCAAAGGAAAACAGTACCGGAAAATAGCAATGACTAGATATAAATATAAATAGAAAAGTAAAGCAAATTGTCTGACAGACAAAGTGAGATAGGAGTGTAAAGGAGTGTGAAGTAAAAAAAAGACTGAGAATTCACCAGCGGGAAAAAAACGTGGAAAAGAGAACAGGTAGAATAATAGTAGAAATAAGACAGGAAATAAAAATACATAGAGACTTCATGGAGTTTCAGAACTATCATAGTGCTCAAAGTCATATTTTGGCAGGAACATATCATAACACCTAGTTATTATTCCGATTTTAAATTGCTCCCGCAAATCCCACCTCAAAGGTAAATAAAAATATATTTTAAAAACATATCAATGCTGAAAATCAATATCCATAATATCAGAAAAGCATACAACTATGCATTTCTGATAATATCCAACGATTCAGTTATCATAAGTTTTAATTTAGTCATTATATTAGATGAAAGCCTATAATAACTGTTGTAAGTACTGTAACTATATAATACATCTACAGGCCTATTCATGTATATGTATCATGTTTTTCGACTTGATATTTTTTTATCAAATGCTAAAGCATTTGAGTTGAACATGCTTGGATCTAAGCTGGAACTGTACAAATTGAGTTATTATTAGTATAATTAATCGTGAGGTATACATGATAGGCCTATATTACCCACTGTCTCTGAAATATGTCTCTAGTGTATGTATGGCTGGACATGTATATTAGGTGTGGTCGAGGTATATTGTAACGGGGATATGTTGACTTCAAGAATCTTCCGTGATAAGTGAGGGACTCAATGTATTTGATGTCATTTGAACACAAAATCTCTATCGCAATGTTCCTGTACTTAGGTTGAAATCGTCGGGCCAATGCAGGATTCCAGTACCAGATAATCATATCTGCGACGGCTGAAGTGTTAGATATTTTTTTTAATATATGTCAGACAGACCCTTACCCAGACCCTTAGAGAGGAGTTCTCAATAATAAAATCGCACCGATTTATCTAATAAAATACGTATATAAATAACACTGCTAGAACGTGGCTCGTTATCCCACCATAAAATAGTCAACTATGTTGAAAGGGTATGGTTAAGAAACAGTGTTTTAAAATACTTTTCACCACTCGAATCCCTTAGGCCTTTTTTGAGGTTAGAGAAGACGTATTTATGAGTATGGAAACAACAGTCAGAAATTATGTTGCCATTTGTGTGAGGTTTGGCCATTATTTGAAACACAGCGACCATCCTAAAAGATGAACTAGATAGTTTCTTCATAACGCTTATAGACTATTAGTCAGCATAGACTTGGTCACATTAATATCAGTCACGCTGTATTAAATATAGAGAAACATTAGCTATTAGCTAGAGGTATTTAGAAAAAAAGAACTGGTAATCTTATCAATAAAATGCGATCATCGTCCTGTTCAAAAAATGTGTTAGTACGAGCTATATGTTTGAAACGTGGCTAGATCTCCTACTAAAAGATGGTCAGAGGGAAGGTAAAGAAACAGCATTTTAAAATACTTTCAACCACTGGAATCACTTAAGATTTTTTTGAGTATTATTGGGTAAGAAAACACTGTCGGACATCCCGTTGCAATTTGTGTGAGGTTATGCAATTATTTGGCACAACTTTACTGTACTAAAACGCTGACAATGTTTTATATAAACCAATTGAAATCATCATAAATGTCAAGAAAACACTGTCGGACATCCCGTTGCAGTTTGTGTGAGGTTATGCAATTATTTGGCACAACTTTACTGTACTAAAACGCTGACAATGTTTTATATAAACCAATTGAAATCATCATAAATGTCATAGTTAGCTCTTTCTTCTTCATTTCAATACCTATGTTATGGGTCTACGGCCATAACAGCCTAAATATTTTAATCTTTCAGTGCAGGGCACGACGCTATACGTCATTATAGACTGGACTCAGCCCATATACTGACCGCAGGTTATAGAGACACCTGGTGAGAGTAGTCTACACGATTCACATACAGATTTTGGATACGGATCCATGCACATCGGGGGGTCTGCACAAGATATACGGTCCTCTATGCAATCTGAAAGAAAACAAACAGTCAATTAATTGAAAATATTACAGAAATCGCACAATACAAAATAATTTTAGTTAAAAAAAAACTCAGCATCATTGTTAAAAATAGTTGGGCCAATGCTGTGTATGTTTTAACCAGATCACAACTGGGTTGATTGTGTTGGTCAATAAAATGGTAACGTTGCACACACTCAATAGCGCTAAAAATTACGACGAAATGTTTTAACTTTTTTATCGGTGTAAATTCACGCAAAATGTTAAAAAAAAATGGATTGTTGAATATTATAATATGAAATACACTATGTTATCCGGAACGTTCATATTTATAATTGTCCATACTCGGTGCTGATTACACTAATATAAGTCATGTGTATGAATTATTTTTAAGTAGCTAAACTACTTCAAACACTTTTAAAACAACGCGCACTTCGAAGTTAAATTATAAGTTAGACATCAATTTTTCAAAATGACCAAAAATAAAATAAAATCTGTCAATATTACGGGTAGAAAGATGACTTTCCTATTACCGGTACATGCGGAAAAAGTTCGGAAAAATCACCAGAAGTGCCTAATGAATAATTAGTCAACATTGCGACCAGACAGCGTTGGTTGTCATGTTAACGTAAATGATGGTAACTTATAACATAACCTGGAACATCATATTATTGAACACATTGTTCATATGACATCAACACTTATAATAATCCCTGCAAACCGAAATACAGTGATATCAATGGCTGAATTGTAATTCTCTCCTATGCCCGGTAATTGAACGGTGCCCCCTTCACTCACCCAGATGACAGTCTTGATATTCGTCGGACCCATCAGGACAATCTATCTCACCATCACAATAGTAATGGTTAGGAATACAGAACTCATCCAAACATTGGAAGGTGTCTGCAGCACACTCTGCAACAAACAAGACATTAATAGTATCAGTAAATGTAAATGGGGCACAGACTTGACCCTTAAAGAGATACATTATAGATTCTGAATTATTCTACACGTTAACCCTTTAAGCGCTCAACTAGATCGTTTACATTTTAACTCATTTGAAGTTGCGTCTCGCTACCCAGCAAACACGATTCATCTACCCAATGTTTTACCAATGTTGGGCCAACGTCGTAGACGGTGGACCAACATTTGTCAAACATTGGGTAGATGAGTCTTGTTTGCTGAGTACCATGGGTGGAAATTGTGCATATTTGTTTAATTTGAGACCAAACTTTTGCAAATCTTTATTTTTAAACAAACGTTTCTCCTAAACGTTAACTGATCGTCAAATAAAATGAATTAAAAGTCACTATAGTCGTGCTTAGCGGTGTAAGGGTTAACA
Source organism: Flabesymbios commensalis (assembly GCA_964017125.1). Classification (NCBI taxonomy): domain Eukaryota; kingdom Metazoa; phylum Annelida; class Polychaeta; order Terebellida; family Flabelligeridae; genus Flabesymbios; species Flabesymbios commensalis. Next base: position 64,812,222 of record OZ024915.1, read on the forward strand.
TGAACTAGGCATTGACCCTATGTTGGTTTAATGTTGTTCCAACAATAAACCAACATTATGTACTGAGTGGCACGCAAATGTCGACATAATTTTGCTGACCAGACTTCTAAGAATTATACTATATTCAACACAATATACTTATTTTACCTATTTATATTACTTGAAATATATCATTTAACTAGAAAATATTGTAAGTAAATGCACTTGCAATAAATAATGATTAATTATATAAATTATATTGCATTTAGTATTAGTTAACCTATTTGCTTGTAACATATGTTTCAAGTTCGCCAACAAATTCTCAAAACGAGCTTATTTGCTATTATTAATGTTTTATTAAATATAGGGGGCTGAAATTTAAATTTTCTTAACACAGCCCATGTAGCGATACAGCTTCAGATGTAAAATCAAATCCACAAATATCATGTGAATATAGGCTATATCTTTGAACCCTAGAGCTCCGAGCTATTCATTTTTAATTTTCTGTCACTTGAAGTTGCGTCTCGCACTTCAAGTCACTGAAAATTAGTCCGATTTGTAAAATTAGGGCACATGGTTATGAGTTAAACACATTTAAAAACTATTCACATCAAGCAACTGGTTACACAAGGGCGCGCATAATCACAGAAACATTACTATATCGACATCAGTGCTTTAGGTTGATACTGGTCATTTGCCACTGACCACAGTCCAGCTCGTCGCTCCAGTCTCCACAGTTATTCTGGCCGTCACACACCGTGTCACTGTAGATACACACGCCAGTGTCCACACACACCTCCTGGTCAGGGGAATCACAAACTGAAATATAAAAATAATATTCTGACTCCATTTTCGTTGTTTTCGTGCTCTTATTCCATATTTTGTCATGCTTGATTATTAGTCCGTAACAGACTCTGTGTGCGATACAGAGTCTGTAATCATTGCCATTCGTAAAGTTGTGCCCCAAAAATCCGGTGCGCGGACGATTGATTGCGTAATCAATTACTGCGTCATCGTTTGATCAATTACTTTTATATCATTCTGTAATGGCAGATTTACATCTCATTAGAATAATGCCTTAACATGGGGACTGAAACCATTCTGTTTATAGGTGAATTTATCATCTAAATAGGGCTACCCTCACATTTTTCTTGAAATTTTCGGTCTCAGCGTACACTGACCACCAGCATAGAAAAACACAGTTTTTGCTATGCTGTCCATCTCTGACGTTGAACCATGCAGTTCACGTCAACCTCGGACTACTTGATTATATAATACTGCTGTGCACAGACAAAAGGGGCAAGCAGTCACTGACTTTTTGCTTTGCAGAGCAGAATAGACGGTCATAGATAATTATGGACCTACATGTACAGCACAGCTACAATCTAAAACTATAACCATTGTGAAACAGTTATTCGTGATCATATTATAATATTATTCTGTATCTTTAGAACTTCGTGTGTATATTTTTTTGACAGGCAAATAGTTACCAAAAAAGGACATGAACTTTTTTAAGGCTGCAAAAAGATGCAGGCATATTTTGGCTGATATGTCATGTTGACAATAAACCTTCCTCTAGTCGGGATCTCATTAGACCACGGAACTGACGCTGCTTAATCCAAACCACTCTAGTATTATAATATTAGAAAAAATAGTGAAGATTTAAAACATTATTGCATACCCGCAGAGAAGAACCTGACAATAATACACACAGGGGTTTAGCAATCTGACGGGGTAATAACCACAAGCGGCTATTAACTGTGTCTACTTATGAGATATTATAGCCCAAGCGGTTTTCAAACCCACCGGCCGGCTTTTATTCAGGTATTTGAGTGGCTTATCACATTGCATTTTATCTGTGGCTTTTATTCCTTTATTGGAGTGGCTTACCACATTGCATTTCATGTGTGGCTTTTATTCAGGTATTTCAGTGGCTTATCACATTGCATTTTATCTGTGGCTTTTATTCCTTTATTGGAGTGGCTTACCACATTGCATTTCATGTGTTGCTTTTATTCAGGTATTGGAGTGGCTTACCACATTGCATTTTATCTGTGGCTTTTATTCATGTATTTGAGTGGCTTACCACATTGCATTTCATCTGTCCAGTCGGCACAGTCCAGTTCACCATCACACCAGTAACCGTCATTTATACATGTGCTATTATCCCCACAGGCTATCTGTCCAATATCACACACTGAAACATAATATATGAGCTTAGTTCTTGATATTGATCAAGTTTTAGATAGCAAGGGCATATTTAAAAAAGTAGGCCTCCAATCTTTCAATTCATATTATCAAACGTGCTGTCGCGTATTGGGTAATCTATTCAATTAAATGACAGTAATTATAATTATGATAACTAAGATATATTCAATAAAAAGAGCAGAATTAAATGATAATATTATTTTGATAAAAATGTGTACTATGTAGTTAGTAGTATTGACAAACAACGTAAAATGTCTATAAGACGGGAAAAACAATCCTTAACTTTTTGAAAAGTAAGCGAACTAGAATGACATCGATGTTGGTTCAGTGCTGGGCCAACATCTATAATTTTAGTTTAATATCCAATCAGTGCCAAATTACCGTGCTTGTTGAGAAATAAAACTGTTAAAATTCTTAAAGTGTGATTGAAACTCTCTGAAGCACATCAAATAAAATATTTAAATTTAACCATTAAAGCATCTGGGTCGTCTTGCTTCACTGAATCATAATATTAACATTGGGGCGGACCCAATTTCTGTGAATGACCTTGCTGCGCATGTGTGTGAACCCGCAATGTTTATTCAGCTAATCATGATGACCCACATACTTTAAAGCCGTTACTTCATGTTTTACTCTCAAACATCAATCACACATTAGTGTGACCTGCTTGTACTTGTGTCTCGCTACTCCCACGCGAAAATTCAAATTAAAGTGTGTGAAAATGCTCATTTTCTCAGCAAACACAAAACGTTGATCCAGTGCTGGTTTGCTGCTGGGCCAGAATCGCAGACGGTGGGCCAACACCAAACCAACACTGGATCAACTGGATGTTAACTGGATTAGCTTACCTTGTTGACTGCCACACTTCTCCTCGTCGCTTCCGTCTGGACAGTCCATTGTTCCGTCACACCAGCTCGTTATAGGACGGCACTGACCACCGCCACAAGGCAGCTCCGTCACACATACTATCGTAAGAATAAGATTATTAATTATAATGACGTTAATTTTATGTACATGGCTCAAATGAATATCTTCAAATAAGATATTTATGATTGGAATCAAGTCTATACATGATTAAACATAGGTTAAACACTATAATACACAATATCTCTTCCTTGATGAATTATAATATACCTAGGACACGGTGTTCTCGAATGGAAGCGATTTTAGATGAATGTATAATACGGCATCGTTGGGAAGGCGAGATGGGCTAATCTCAGCACAAGTTACCACACCAAGACCGAACCGAGCCTTTAGGCGAGGACTTTGTGGTGACCAGTAAAACGGAAAAATCAGACTGAGCAGGGAAGCGTATAGGAGGGAGTGCAATATGGGCTGATCTCAACATACGTCTCATAGTGAAAACCAACAGCATGAGTGCGAGGAACCCAGACCTCAGACATCTGATTGGTCGAGATGGACATCTCGACCAATCAGATGCCTGAGATCTGGGTCAGACCCATTCAGAATGCTGGTCCTGACAGCAGACTCACCACAAGGCAGCGGATCCTCTTCATATTCTTGGCATTGGGCATCGACGTCATGGCAGGCAGCTAGAGGTGAGATACAGCTGGGAGGACTCAGGCATGTCCACTCATCCTCACGACATCCTAAACAGAGAAATAACGCTGTGGTAACCCTTTGCCTACTAATCACTACAATATTCGTTTTTAATCCGTTATATTTGCCGATTAGATCACTGTTACTGGGAGTGAAATGACTGTTAAACAGCAAGATTTGAAATGTTTTGCCTCAAATTAATCAAATATGAGTAATTTTCAACCACTTGAGGTTGTGGATCGCGGTAGCGAGACACAACCTCAAGTGGTTGAAAATGTTAATATAAATTAATTTAACAGGATATGGGTTCACCCTTATCTACTAGCCTGGTCACGCAAATAGCGATAGAAAAGTAATATTTCTCAGTTTGTGTCTCAGTTTGTGTTATACATTCATTACAAACTGGATTTGCTGACGCAAAAAAACAAAAATATTTCAATTTATAAAAATAGATCTGTCAAATCTAATTCTTTGATGAACTGAGCAATTCACGGAAACTGTTATATATTTTTTTCATTGACATTGTATTTTATTTGAAACGCTTTAAAAAAAACATGTGTGTACAGGTCTAGTAAGATAAGGGTTAAATGATTCATGTGAAGTATAACCCTTTAACCGCCGGTGCCGCATATATTCGGGTTTTCATTTTATATTAGCACATTAAGTACCACATTTTAAATATGTGCAAGATAAAATGTGACATCAATCAGCAATATTTGAAAAGAGTTGACCTCCATTTTGTCAAATCTGAATAATTTTCACTCACTTGAAGTTGTGGATCGCGTCAGCGAGACACAGCTTCAAGTGGGTGAAAATTCAAATTGAATGATTTGCCGGTTAAAGGGTGAAATAAGGTACTGACCCATGCAGTTGACTCCCACATTTCCTGGGGTACAAAGACAGAGATAGCTACCATCATCAGGCACCGAGAGACACTGACCATCATTGAGACAAGGCGAGGATAAGCAGGGGTCCACGTCTGAAATAATAGGAATGGACATGCTTAACAACATTGAGACATGCCTTTAGAATATAAAGGCATTCCATAAAGCAATTACAGGTAACGTTACACTATTGTGTGGCAATAGCAAGCCCAAATGGCGAGCTGGAGATTTTGCCTTACCAGCATACTATTCTACCAAATGATACAAAAATGAAACTACATTTTCAAAATGTATTTATTTGCTAGATATAGTGTATAACCAGAAAAAAAACAATACACTGAACCAATGCTGGCCTAACCCTTACAGTGCGAGGATCGACTTTAGTCTGTGGACGTCAGATTCTGACGACTAAAGGCGATCCCCGCACCGAAAGAAGAAAAATATTTATAATGACCATAGACCCATAACATAGGTATTCAAATAAACCTGAAAGAGCTAACTAAGACATTTATGACGCTTTCAAATTGAAAAAGAACCTTTGGTTTTTTGTTTTATACAAAAATAATTCAGCCTTTTGAGGGTTAACCCTTAGAGCACTGATGTCGACTACAGTAGACATTCTGTATTTTATTAGTACCTTTATAACGCCTGATAACGAGCTGTTCACATTAAAATATGCCTTCAATCATAAAACACTGATATATATTAGGCCCTTAATTTCACAAATAAAATACATTTTCAGTCCCTTGAAGATGTGTATCGCGGTAGCGAGACACAACTTCAGATCATATTTACTGGATCACCAGGATTATACCCACGTTCACAGGAGGCCCCAATGTGTGTATCCGGACATCTACACTTCCCATCTGTCTCCATGCAAACACCACCATTTTGACAGCTGACTTCATAACATATACTAAGCTCTGTAATAAAAAACACGACACGACAATAACAAAATTATTGTGAATTTTCGATGCAATCGTACTGATCGAGTACGAGTGTACAGACAAACTGAAAGATGTCTTAGTAGTAGCAGTAGTTTTATTTTGATGAAGAACAATACAACTAATTTTTACTATAGTCCTCATAGCAAGGCAATCAAGATGGTAAGGCAATGTCAGTTTAAATAAAACGGTGGATCACTGGCAATAAGCCGCTAGTGATCCAAGGTAAAATTTGAGGTTAAAGTTGTGCACTCACCATTACAATCGTCGCCCCGGTAACCGTCCTCACAGATACACATGACGTCATCCTCGACCACGTGACATGTGCCGTGGATACAGTTGAATGTAACACACGGGTCATAATCTGTAACAGAATGGATACATGTGTAAAGAAAGACATGACACACCGGTCATAATCTGTAACAGAAAGGACACATGTGTAAAGAACCGCATGATACACATCTCTTAATCTGTAACAGAGAGGACACGTGTGCAAAGAACCGCATAATACACAACTCAAATTCTGTAACAGAAAAGACACATGTGTAAAGAACCGCATGATACACAACTCATATTCTGTAACAGAAAGGACACATGTGTAAAGAACCGCATGATACACATCTTTTAATCTGTAACAGAAAAGACACATGTGTAAAAAACCGCATGATAGGCCTACACATCTCATAATCTGTAACAGAAAAGACACATGTGTAAAGAACCGCATGATAGGCCTTCACATCTCATAATCATAATCTGTAACAGAAAGGCCACAAAGTGACATATGTAAAGAACAGCGTGATACATCAGTCATAATCTATAACAGAAAGGCCACATGTGTAAAGGACGACATAACGCAGGAGTCATAATCTATGACAGAAAACCACATGTGTAAAGGACGACATAACGCAGGAGTCATAATCTATAACAGAAAGCCACATGTGTAAAGGACGACATAACGCAGGAGTCATAATCTATAACAGAAAGCCACATGTGTAAAGGACGACATAACGCAGGAGTCATAATCTATAACAGAAAGCCACATGTGTAAAGGACGACATAACGCAGGAGTCATAATCTGTAACAGAAAGCCACATGTGTAAAGGACGGCATAACGCAGGAGTCATAATCTATAACAGAAAGCCACATGTGTAAAGGACGGCATAACGCAGGAGTCATAATCTGTAACAGAAAGCCACATGTGTAAAGGACGGCATAACGCAGGAGTCATAATCTATAACAGAAAGGCCACATGTGTAAAGGACGGCATAACGCAGGAGTCATAATCTGTAACAGAAAGCCACATGTGTAAAGGACGACATAACGCAGGAGTCATAATCTGTAACAGAAAGCCACATGTGTAAAGGACGGCATAACGCAGGAGTCATAATCTGTAACAGAAAGCCACATGTGTAAAGGACGGCATAACGCAGGAGTCATAATCTGTAACAGAAAGCCACATGTGTAAAGAATCGCGTGATACATCGGTCATAATCTGTAACACAGAAAGGACACATGTGTATCTATGACCGCATGCTACACAGTCACATAGCCTATAATCATGTGTAAAGAACTGCATGATAGACTGTTATAATTTGTAGCTATGTGTAAAAAACCGCATGATACACTGGTCGAAATATGTAACAGAAAGGTCACGTGTGTAAAGAACCGCATGATACACGGTCATATAACCTGTAATGATGTGCAAAGAACAGCATGATACACGGTCATATAACCTGTAATGATGTGCAAAGAACAGCATGATACACGGTCATATAACCTGTAATGATGTGCAAAGAACCGTATGATACACGGTCATATAACCTGTAATGATGTGCAAAGAACAGCATGATACACGGTCATATAACCTGTAATGATGTGCAAAGAACAGCATGGTCCACGGTCATATAACCTGTAATGATGTGCAAAGAACCGTATGATACACGGTCATATAACCTGTAATGATGTGCAAAGAACAGCATGATACACGGTCATATAACCTGTAATGATGTGCAAAGAACAGCATGATACACGGTCATATAACCTGTAATGATGTGCAAAGAACAGCATGATGCACGGTCATATAACCTGTAATGATGTGCAAAGAACAGCATGATAGACTGGTTAAAATGTGTAATAGAAAGGTCACACGGTCATGTACTAAATATTTCAGACAGGCTTGTCAAAGATAAAAATTACTGGTCACTAACGTTACTAGCAATGATAAAAAAATGCACCCAGTGATGTTAGTTTAAAATTCCCCTTGAAGATCAAATCCATTATCTATCTCAATTTCCAAGTGAATAAGTTGAAATATGCGCATATAAACTAATGGCGATGCCCTTAAAACATTATGACTGTTATTTAAACAAATATCAGATAGGTTATGTGAGATTCTCTCCTTACTAAAGCTGTCAGAAAGATTTGTAATCCATCATTATAGCCTAAATCACCATCTGAGTCGAGTCTTTACTTTAAAGCAAACTGTACACAGGGATTGTTTAAGAGCAACTTGCAGCTGGGTAAAGTATTTTTGTAGTCACGTGAAAATACATGATTTAATTTTAATTAGATTTTATTAGTCATATTAACAGCTTCCGGGGTTTTCTTTACATTCTCGCCTACGGATGGTGGATGGATGTATGAATGAATGTATTGATCTTTAGGCCACGCTCGCATTATATAGAATAAACTTGGCCAAGATAACCTCCTAAGAATAGTGAGGTGAATTAGGTGACACCCCAGCAAACACAAAATATTTGCATAACATCTATACAATGTTGGACAAACGACGAAGACGTTGTGCCGACGTTGTATAAATATTACACTAATGTTTTGTTATTGCTGGGACTGCTTTCAAAAACACAGGACTCGCAATACGAGTCCTGGTTGTGTGATGTTCGGTATGTTATCATTTTGTACATTTGTAATTTCAACCACAACGTTAGACACTGATTTCTGGATGTTTATTGAAATTAGTTGTTTGCATTATTTCAAAATAATGCACTAGCTTATAGCATTTTTACATTATTTAAAAATGTATACTTCATTCTTTTTTTAACGCCCACCTGGTCAACTTGTATGCTTCGTGTTTCGCCCATTTAGACATCAATCCCAGAAAACACGAGACATTGAAACAATGTTGACGTAAAGGTGGCGCGGACCAATCGTGAAATCAATTACGTTTCCCACGTTTGTTACAGCGCTATTTTATCTAAGCGCAAATGCTAAGAGTAGTCCTTGTCACGATGACGTATTTGTCATTGTGATTTTTTTTACAAATATTCCATAAATCATCTTATTAGGCGAATTATAATGAGAGCAAAAACTTCGGCATTAAAACCCTCAATGTTTAACTGAGAATATTATTATTGATCCAAAGATCTTTTTATTTTTATATAGCATAATATTGTGTTGTTATTGATATAACGTTATAATTTATTTGATGTCAGCAGTATATGTTTCTGTTTATTTTTTAGGACAGGAGGTTATGGCTAATCTTGTGAACACATTACTATGTGTGTTATTGCTAATTTCAAGAGGTAAAATATTTATTCAATTTTAAGAAGATATAGTCAATAATAGACTATAACCAAATATATCGCATAACAGCATTCAATAATAAATACAAAGGGCCTATATGTTTTTTTTTTAATAGAGATTAAGTTTAAGCCACTAAATTATATTAAACAATTTTGTCGTACAAAGCCACAAAGCAGTATTAACTGCTTACTTTTCAAGCCTTCCGGCTTTGTAAAAAATGAAATGAATCGGGCTTTAGGCAACCTTTGTGCACATATAGGCTAAACTGGGCCAGGAGAACCTCCTGAGGATGGTGAGATGATTGAGATGACATTGTCCTCCAGACACAGGATTCGAAATTCGAGCCCTGGCGGTCTGAGGCCGAGCACGCTACCTCTCGGTCACGGAGGCTCCCCACAATACTAACTTTCACACGTGGATGGGGAAAGAAACATTTTGTGTTTCTTTCAAACCGCCGAGACCGGGAACCGAACCCCGAACTCTGGCGTGAAAGGCAGCGGTGATAACCATTACCCTAGGGCCCCCGCCCTTCCGGCTTTGTGGAGCAGACCTTACATTATAATGTTTAACCCTTTAACCGCCGAATAATTCAATTAAAATTTTCATCCACTTGAAGTTGTGTCTCGCTGACGCGATCCACAACTTTAAGTGAGTAAAATTATTCAGATTTGATAAAATGGAGGTCAACTCTTTTGAAATCGTGTTGATTGGTGTCACATTATGGCTTTACCGTGTTTAAAAGGCGGTACTGAATGTGATAGTAATTGAGTGAAAATACGAATATATTCGGCACCGGCGTTTAAAGGGTAAATACGACATTTAATATTGACAGGTGGCAGTTTTCGTTGCCATTCCTGCTATAAACATTGGCGAAGCACTGTACAGCCACCACTAGACAATGCCTGCTATAAAGGTAATGCTACCAAGACATCGCCTGAATGTAAGGCATCCTGTGTTGAAAGCGGGTTCCATATGACATTGGTAAAAACACAAAGTAAGTAACATTATGTAAACCTTGAACCACTAGGAACACTTATGTCCACTTTAGTGCTCTTTCTGTGTTTTCATTAGCATTTCATAATGAAAAGTGTTTAAAACCTGTGACACATATGGGCTTAGGGACTCACACATGTTCACAAATCACAGTAGTTTTCGGTCACTTGAATTTGTGGATCGCGGTAGCGAGCCACAATTTCAAGTGATCAAAATTTTAATTAAATAGCTCAAAGCCCTAGGGTTAAGCAGTTTGTCATGTACATGCTCCACATGGAATAGTTTAACTAAAATTAGTTATATTAACCCTTTGAGTGCTAAACACGACATCATACTCGCCGTCAAATTAAAAATGATCAACCAGGATCGCATGATTTTCGGCGATTTCTCCGCTAATTCTTAACTGATTTCTATTCAAATCCTAACAACCCAGAAAATTTCGTAAAATTATATAGCGTATTTCAAAAGTTAGACCATTTGACATGTAGTAAATTAAAATTACGACGTCCCTCTATAACCCCATTAAACTAATTCTAGAATTGTATTACATGGCAAATGGTATAACTTTTGAAATATTAAATATAATTCCGCAAATTTTTACCGCTGTAAGGATTTTAGAGGAAAATAGCCTATGCAAAATTTCAAATTAATCGGTTCAAAATTGACGGAGAAATCGCCGAAAATCATGCGATCCTGGTTAATTTGACGGCGAGTATAGTCGTTTTTATTCTGTTTTATTAGCACGGTAATAACGGTAGCACGGTAGCACAGTTATTGGCAATGAAAGGAGTGTTTAAACATCAACATGTGCAATGTTTGGTCTACAAATAAACAAATATTAGTAATTTTCACACCTTTTAAATTGTGGGTCGCGGTAGTGAGACACAACTTCAAGTGGGTACAAATTTACAGTATTTAATTTGGCAGGTAAAGGATAAAGAGGAAATTGTATTGTCCGTCACAATAAGGTTTTATGTGATATATTACACTTGGTTATTTATTGAAATCTTTCATTAATCACTTTGAAACTTCTCTTTTCATTTCTATATTTCGACTACTGTTAATGACGACATTGTAATTTTTTATTCCAATCAAAAGCTGATGGTCCTCGTCAGGGGGTGTTTGGTCGCTAATGGTATTTATAACAGGCAAGATATACATCAAAACATAGCTGAGCAAATATACGGAAAACAATTAGAAATTTCTGTTGGTGAAGGAACGACCTCCATTTGCAGATATGACAATTGCAATAGTCAGCCTTGGGATGTGATTATGAAGGGGGAGGAAGGCACAGGAACAAATAGTACTTCTGCATGTAGTACGTTGACAAATAATGCTGCAGGGAATACGCCACATATAACAGATCATACTGCAGCAGATGCCGCTGTGGAATATACGACAATTGGAAAAAGCAGTATTTTAACAGATAAGCCTACCACCTCCACCGACTATGCTGGTAGCTGTGCACGAAGAAGCCTCATTGAGAAACAATTGGCAGGAATTATCATCATCATCATCATCTATTGTTTTCTATGAAGATTGTCGTCAAATATATTACCATATATCATTACCTGTATGATAGCTACCTATGGAATACAAAAGCTATGATTTGTTTTCTAATTTAAAAGAGTGCAGGCCTATGTATTATTGCAATTGAAATCGACAAAACCTCCTGAGACGTTCATTATTATCTTAGGCCGGTATTTCACACAATGTTTACCGCGTGAACAAATGAGTGAGCGCGATGTGGTGGTCACCACTTTAAAGACAGGCATGATCAAAGTTCCCATATAACATGTATTCGAGCTGCTCCTGCAGTGATAAGGAAAGTCATGAACATGATTCAAAGAGTGAATGAACTAAACAAAGAGAGATGGCCCAGGCTTTGTGCATCTGACATAGAGCAATAAATCCAGCAAAAATTTCTAAGTGTATTTAAAAATGTATTAGCTTAATATGCAGCAGATAAACCAACAGTAGGGCTCAGTCATGGCAACTAGCTGGTGAAAGGTGGCAAATGGCGTGAAGACATGCGAATCAATGTTATATCTTGTAAGCTCTGTGTATAGTTAGCTACTCTATGTTCGTCCAGAGGGAGCGCTCGATGATCAACTGAAATTTGTGAATCGTGATGACCTCTACAGAAACATAAAATCAGCTTTGAAAACTTCTTTGAAAACTGCTCTCAAAAGGGAATATATGTTATGCATTTGAATGATAAGTTGGCGTCCTTCCATGTACCATCATCACATGTGACCTCACAATAAACAAGCTCAATATGATTTATTGGGATTTATCTCAGAACAGCATCATCAGCAGTAGAATACCATACTTGAACTTATATTTCCTTTCGGTGATCATCACCAACAGGCAATATAGGCTCAAGTATGGTATTCTACTGCTAATTTAAATAACAACTGAACGACTGCGGATATCCCCGCCAGATAATAACAATCTTCACCTTGTGACTCAACAGTAAGGAAACGTAACTGGGTCAAAAGGCTACCGAACATTTAAATAAATAGTGAAGGTCGTCTATATGTTTTCCATGCTGCAAAGGTTGACTTAACGACACAAGTAAAGTAGAATATTCTACGCACAAGGAATGAGTGAATTAACTAGCTGACTTCGCCTCAATTATATAGCTGTCAATTGATCAGGGGTGAAAACTATACACTTTGTCCAACATAACGATGAGCTTAATTCTATGGATTTCATGAAAATAAATGTATCTGCTCATTCTACTCATACATTACACCATATCTTAAAAATAACAAAACTGCCCTAAAAAAACGACAGTAACTGCATACTTTTCAATGAACCCGTATGCTGCCAGAACCGTATATATGCATTTTCAAGCAAATTTCAGACCAAATAAATTGAACTCAAGTTGCAAAATGTTTTGTGGTAGATACTTAGTTAATTTAATAATGACATTTTAAGGACGTAGATTTTTGCATAAATATAATTATTTTTCGTCATTTGAAGCTGAAAATTGGGTAAGCAATTCCAGCTGCAAATGAATGAAAAATAGTCCTAAACAATTCGGCAGCATAAGGATGTAAGCAGTTACTGCTGTTTGCTTTTGCACGACAATACACACGGGTCAATGCGCTTAGTTCATGTTGATTTTGTAAAGATATTCACCTCACTCGCTGTTTGAGGATCGGATCAAGATGGCGATTAAACTGACAAACAAACACGGCGTGATCCGTACCAGTCCCGCCCACAACGCCAGGAATAACTTTGCCACACATATCGGCCGGCCCCGATGGCTCATGCGATCCGGTTCTGGCTCGACATTCAGAAGTACAGGGTTCGAATCCCGACCGGGCCGGATATTTGTCACGGGGGTTGTGCATGTAAATTGTTCCAAACTGTTCAAAGGCGTGAAGTGCTGTCTATGGTATTGTGCACTATAAAGACCCCTTAAAGTCATTCGAAAAAAGTAAGGCGTAGTCCCATGATTGTGCAGAAAGCGACGTAAAGCAGATTGTGACGTCTAAAGTTGATCCCCGCACTGAAAGAGTGAAATATTTATAATGGCCGTAGACCCATAACATAGGTATTCAAATGAAGCGGAAAGAGCTATCTAAGACATTTGTGATGATCTCAAATGGAAAAAACCCTTTGGTAACTATGTTTTTTTACAAACATATTTCAATGTTGTTTCTTTGTTTCTTTGTTTCTTTGAAACTTGAATGCTAGAGCGGGGTTCAAACCCGCGATCTCCGACTTTCCAAGCAGGCAGCTTTGCCACTGCACCAGGTATGATAAAATAACATCAAACAATTCGTCTGGACAAGAGCTAGTAACTGCTAAAATTAAATATCAATTTTAGAATAAGTTCCGGGAAAACTTTCTACTTACCCTGGCATGAAGGCCCCGAGTAGCCTCTCTCGCACACACATTTCACAGACCCGGGTTGATCTACCCTGCACTCGCTTCTCTCATCGCAGGCGTTCACTTCACAACCAGAAAAATCTGTGAGAAAAAACAATATTTAACACTAAAAGCGCTGAATATTTTTTATATATCCATGGAGACCAACGTTTTTTTAGCTCTTTCTACTTCATTTGAATACCTATGTTATGGGTCTACGGCCAGTATAAATATTTTAATTTTTACAGTGCGGGGATCGACTTTAGGCGTCAGAATTTGACGTCTACAGACGTCAGATTCTGATGTCTAAAGTCGATTCCCGCACTGTAAGTGTATATGTTGCATGTTTATGCTGGTCAAATCAGAGATATTTAAAATATTAATTCGGTACACATCAAAAAGAGGCGTTTATAACTTTAATCCTTCGAGTGTGGGGATCGTCTTTAGACGTCAGATTAGAAGCAGAAAGAGCTGACTAAGATATTTATGATAATTTCAAATAGAAAAACATAAATTTAAATAGGCTGCATGGCTTATACAAAAATATTACTCCCATCTATTTCATGTGAGACCACGTGGCATATTTTAAATACAATTCACCAAATTAATATAATCATTTATCAGCATATCAAAAGGCGTTTCCTATGCCATTAGTATGACGTTACTTGTGTGTTAAAACTACATAGCAGCCCCTCATCTTATCTGTACAAACATGTAATCTCAGATAAGAGTCATGTGTGGCAATCAATGAATAGCATAGCCCAATTCGGCCATGGTCATCATTGACTATTGGGACTTTAATTTAAATAAGTGATCTTAAATATTGTTAAGATAGAGCACTTCCATCATAATTATAAAGTATTTCTTCTGGATTACCCTAAATAATCTTCGGGGCCAGAGTTAGCTTCTGGGTGGGCGGGGTTCTAAATAGTGGCCAGTGCAGACACCTGTCAAATTTGGATCGTTAGCCCAGTATTCTGTGAAACTCAATGACCAATAATGAGGTATGGGGGAGGGGTCTTATATAATCTTGTTTTCACCGAGTGACGTCACTGCGTTTCACAGAATTGGGTTAATGTTGGCCTATAGTCATTTGCACTGGCCCCACATTAACCCACCACTGGGTCAACGTCCAGAGTTTGCTGAACAGACCGTTAAATTTGATGGTGAAAATGTCAACAGTAAACTCGTCTGCCGTTTTCCAATATTTGGTGAGAGCGTTTGCCGCTTTCATTTTCGTTTGTTTCTCATTCAGATCTCCGTCGGGTAGCAGCGATACAGTGTAGCTGACTATAACGCTGCCAGACCTAAAATAACAAAATACAAATTCTGTAACTTGTGCTTCACCATGTTCACGGTAAATAGTATGATTTTTGTCATGTCATCAGAGATTGATAATTGCTTGTCAATCCCGACTGAAAAAATAACCACAAAGGACAATTTAACGACTAATCGAGTGAGGTATTCGAAACAACATTTTATTCGCACCAGTGAATAAAAAACCATAACGACTGGGTAAATAAAATATTTTACTTTAGCAATACAATCAAAGTATATATCACAATGAGCTATCCTCTAAATTGTCAGATTTATTTATTCCATTAATTATCAATTATTGTTTAAAATAGAACCTGAAAACGTACACTTCCTCTGGGCTGGGCGGATCTCACATCGCATGACGTCACACACAAACGTCACCAATTATAGAACCTGAACTATAATTGAAAACGCATCGGAACAAAGTTTTATGTTTGCCGTATCTGGTGGCTATGACAAATTAGTCAGTAATGACTTTCTTTATGTCAAAAAATATCCATCCATCTATCTCTATCATGACCTGGATTAGATTTCTATACGTCCGACTCGACAGTGTGAGGAAGGTACGTCTCCAGCATTTCTAGTGCTGCACCCGTATTTAAACAGTGCTGTGCTGGCGTTCCGGGTTGTCTTTGGTCGATTTTATTAAAATAAATAGTAGGCCCCTATACAGTGGTATTTACTATACCCAGCCAGCAAGCCGACATCTCGTGACGTGAAGAATAAGCTCCACTCCCTAGTTTGCATTTGGAAGAATCAACACGAGTGGTTGAAATAATCTTTAAAAAGGCATAGAATGAAGGATGACTTGTACATATATGGGGCCTTTAAGTCACAATGAATACTCTTTCAAATTAAATTACATAACATTACATAATGCACAATGTCCATCATATTTATCGAACACGTGAAAATATATTTAGAATACTTACGAGAAGCTGCGGATAGAGCAAGTTTTGTAGATGTTCATGTTGAGAAGAGCATTCTTAACCTGAAATAGAAATCAAGTATACACTGCAACAACTAATCAGTGCTATTTGAGTTATATATACAATGCTTTAAAGATGTATACATGTATATGTGTTAGTATAAGCCCCATTAACAAAATAACACCGTATCTTCATCTGAGGAAATGTAATGATGTTGACTTCACTTTTTAAAAACATATATCATGAATGGGAATGACAAAAAAACACTGAAATATGAAAGGTACGATAAATTCATTTAGAACACGAAGTAGGGATGAAAGCTATAATTTACTGAAATACTCATGTGAGGCAAGCATATGTTTTCTAGTTACATGTCAGTGGAATGTGGCATACATACCGTTTTGTTGAATATATCCGCGTAGTACGTGTAATTATTGCTTGTTGGGTCTTTGAGGTCACTCGTGTACGTCCATGACGTCACACGAATGTCACCGCCCAGTATGACGTCATCACTTCCTGAAAATTGCCATAGTGCAATCATTTTTACATTTTTATCCGAACACATTTCAGCATTTACTGACACGTCAGAAAATATAGGCTTTTACTTATGCAGTGATATCTGATTAACTTTTTTCAATATAGAAATAGTGTGTGTTTGGAAGCCAATGTGTTCATTTAAGGGGCCTTGCAAAGTTAAAAAAATTCTAGACATCCATTTTTCATTTTCAATTTTCATTTATTTCTTGGTCTTGGTTTTCCAATTTTATATTTTCTATCCAAAATGGCCCTGGACCCAACAACCCACCCACCCACTTCCATTTTTTTTAATGTTTGGAATTTTTTTAACTTTGCAACATCCCTAAGGACCACCGTGTGAGATGTGAGCCCTATCAGTGCCATTTGATGATGAGGCGGAGCCGAGGGATCAAATGACATCGTTAGAATAAACACCCTAACACAGGGTGGTAGAGAACATTTGATTATCTAAGCACACGGACTGTGCGGTATTTAGCGAGTGCACAGTATGTGTCTTGAGCATCAACAAATGACACTGGTAGGGCTCAAATTATACAAGAAGTATTTCAAATTACCACATTTATCGATCAAACTCACGCTATTATTTGGACCGGCCGGAGGGCCGGTACTATCAAGTGTATTTTGTCTGAGTTTGTGTTCTATTTAGGGGAAAGAGGGGTGCTGTGTGCGGAAAACGGTTGACATTTCTGTACACCAGTCCTTAGGAACATGTCGAATATAACGTTTTAGGTCCTTAGGTTAAGTACTTTTGTCTTTAACAAGTGTTCAGAAATAATAATATTCACGATTATATTTGTTGTTGAGAGCTTAAAGGGTTTTGGTTGGAATAATGTTAGCCCAGCGTCGCAGATGGTGGCCCAGCATTACATCAGCATTGGGCCAATGTATCGTGTTATCTGGTGTTTCTGGCGCCAGGATTTTTAAGGTCACCAGCATAATGCAGCAGTCAGAAAAGACGGTACAATCACCCAATGCTGTTTCAATGACGGGCCAGCGTCTTCGACTGATTGACTGTTGGTCAACATTGAAGCAGTATTGGTTGAATGTTTGCGCAAAGTATACAACAGACCCGGTGATAGATTAGTGTTGGGTCAGCGTCGTAGACGATTGACTGGCATTGAACCAGCAATGGCCCAACATTGAACCGGAATTTGGTGGGTAGGCCTAAATCCTCCGTATCAGGTACATCGTAGGCAATTATTGAATGAATGTTTGCCAGTACAGGCGATGTTGGTGGAAGTAATACACTCGATGACGTAGATTTAGGATTCTGGCTCATGAGGAAGACCAATACACTGATTTTTTGTCTATATCACTCAAGCAGACTAAAGCCGGGCTTGGGAGATCGGGAACTCCTTTTCTAGTTATTATTATCGCAATCTGGCTTTGGCATTCACCGCGTATTTATAAGCCTTATTATTGGTTTGACCAGCAGGCTACAAATTAGCCTGAACACTGACCCTTTGACTACATAACGGTAGTATGGAATATGTAATATGTTGTCACCTGGTCACAGGGCCAGTGTTCAGGATAGACACAAATGACATGGCAATGTTCATGTATGCCCTGCTGCGGACCATTTACACCCTGCTGCTCGTGTGTGTGGATATGCGCCAGTGCCCTATGCGTTGCTAATGACTAATATTTAAACCATTGCGAATACAGTACTAATACTCAACCCATTTCAAATACAATACTGGACAATAACAGATCATTAACCCTTTAAGCACCAATTGCTTGAAGATGTTGGGACACTTAAGCGAACAATTAAATTAAATAACCAGACGGTCAATGGGTTAAGATAATATAAATATTGTGATCAGCTTTTGGGGGCTAAATTAATTATATGGAGGCCTAACTCTCATAAATGGATTTAATATGAATGAGTGTGGTGCATAGTTCGAGAAAAATAGACTTTTAAGAATTATTTTATCATCAATATATAAATTAAATATACCAAAATAAACAGGCTATATTGATCCAATGCTGGACTAACTTTTTGTAATCGACTACGACATTACCCCGGCACTCAGCCAGCATTGGGTCAGCGTATTGTGTTCTCTATGTTGGGAGTCGCACCACCCACCTGTATCTTTTGTGAGCAGCGCTACGACCACAGCTGCAACTATTCCTAGAATTATCACCACTCCGCCGACCACAGCCACTATCTTACAGAGACGCTTTCTCTGAGCCTGTCTCTTCAACTTATCCTCCTTCTTGGCCGATCGAGATCGTCTGTAAGCAATTATTAGAAAATTAAAATTATTCTGCCAGTTTTTGGTGCCTATCCAGGTCAACAAGTTACATGTACGTCCAAGATTTTGGCAACATTTTCTCATTGGTCTTTGAACATCAGATTCTGACGTCTATATTAAAGCGGTCCCCGCACCGAAAGAGTAAAACATTTATAATGGCCGTAGACCCATAACATATGTATTCAAATAAAGCGGGAAGAGGTAACTAAGACATTTATGATGATTTCAAATTGAAAATAACCCTTTGGTCTCCATGGTTCATTTACAAATATTTCAGGGTCGTAATATTATATTATAATTTTCATTATTATAGTATACATTTCCAAATAATTATGTCAGATAGCGCTTATATATAATTGATAATGGGCCACTAGCAGGTTAAGTGCTCCCATCGTATCCACACTGAATGAAGAGAAATATTGTTCAGTTGTATAATCTGCAATCACACATTTTGTGTGTGATGAACAAACTACCAGATATTGGGCTGACGTTCAGACGTTGCTTTAACATGACGTATTATCCAGTACAATACTGTTGTGTTTTTATATTTCCAAAGTTATTCAGCATTTCAGAAACTTCGTATTTTGGAGATTTTTGGGGATCACGATCTACAAACTTTACAAAAATAGAAAACGTAAAATTTGCAGGTACACCGTATACTGACCTTGGAGATTGGGAGAAGGGCTCCGCGTACATTTGGCTGCCCTTGACATTGCTGAAGTCCGTGAAGGTCACAGAGGGCGGCTTTGATCTGCCCTGTTCAAATTACGAAGCCAAACGATTAAAGAAAACAATTCTTCAAATTGTGTAGGCCCTAATTTTGTTTAAATGTAATTTGATGGTATTTGATCTGATGGTGTCAATGTTTAATGGTACAGTACGCTCGTAATCCAAAAGTTTAAACTAATCATCACCTATTTCATAGTTATGTAAAATAATTTATTTCACCATAGCTTATTTTCAATTGTTTTGTTAAAAAATGATTAATATCTCCCTCCACATTATATAAGCTAATGAACACAGATGTTTTTTTCCAACTAACCGCCCTCAAACAGTGGTAAATTAACACATATAGTGCTAAAATTTTTGAACAATCCCCGTTGAAATACATAGGCTACAGAGTAGGCCTACATAGTGACTTGCTCATTATAATCATCTAAAAGCCAGTCTACTAAAATCGATCGCCGTCGGGGGAGGGATGGAGGAAGTAGTGGAAAAATTACTTTGTATTTGGCTACGAAGAGCCAGCTTACAAGGGTAAGATTCCACGGCGATAAGTCTTTACCTTGACTAAAATAGTCCACAAAAGGCATTGCATCTTCTTATATAATCCACTCATTGGAATAATAATGACAGACAAAAATATCTTTTAGTGTGAGATTTTCCAGATTTCTATTAACTCTTTAAGTGCTTCATTACTACTTAAAATTTTCCTTTCATTTAAAGTTGGCATTGCTCACGCAATTGCCAACTTCAAATGAAAGGAAAATACCTCCTCACTTAAAAATTAAACCTGCTAAATTTCACAATGGGGGCTTTACTCAAGATTTATACATGCATATTTGTTCAATTTCTGTCAAATTTTAGTTGTGGAAAAACAGTATGAATGCGTTTAAAAGCGTCGCCCGCACTCAAAGGGTTAATCAAGTCAATCACAACGGGAGCTTGAGAAAAAAACTTCAGTGCGAATTTCAGACCCATGGGCAATTAATTATCACCAACAGTATAGGCTTATCCCTATTTTTAAATAATAATTATTGTTTCATCTCTTACCGTTAGACTCCCTCTATGGTCTCGATGCTGACTATAAGCTGGATTGTTCATGGCTGGCGATCCTTGTATTAAACTATTCCACAATAGTCCAGCTGTATTCTATCCTTAGTCATAAGTCAAAAGACAAACTCTAAGCACTGCTCCAAGAGGATTCCATTTTGTGTACCCATATCTTGTGAATATCAGACTTAGCGCTAGTTCCGGGCCAACACCGGGTACGCTGATACAATATTGGCATAATGTCTACATTGTGCTGATACTTTGTATGTTTGCAGATGGCTAGATATTGAAGTACAGCAACGCCCAAGATCTGTCAACTTTGTAATTCTCAAGAAGCAAGTACCGCGTGTGGATTGCGCGCAAGGCAAACAGCAGTAACTGCTTACTTTAAAAGTAAGCAGCTACTGTTATTTGTCTTTGTGCGCAAGTAATCGTGTGCACCAGTCGAATGGTATAACTGGTCGTTTGCATGGCCTTTTTAATAAATAATAGTATTTTATGAAAATTAAATAACATTGCAGCCCAGGGGCTGAATAATTGTTATGTACAAATATATTAAAATGGCATATAGAAAAGATGTACAATTTTAATATATTTGTACATAACAATTTAATTTAGTTGACCATTAAAGCACTGAAATACTTTATATAAACCAAGAGACAAAACGGTCTTTTTCAATTTAAAATCATAAATAATGCCTTAGTTAACTCTTTTCGCTTCAATTATGATTCTACGGTCATTATAAATTTGAATTCTTTCAGTGCGGCGATCGCCTTTGTACGTCTCAAGTCGGTCCCTCACTGAAAGGGTTAGATGCGACTGAGCAAATAATGTAATCACTGAATACATTACTTGTTTTAGTAAATTCATTGTGAAAATGCTGCCTCGCGATGTTTCACCCAACACCTGATTTCCCAACTCTAGCAATTTCATCATTATAGAAGAGCGAGCTTCAGCAATGGCAAAACATATATGTTCACCACTTGTTCTATATTAACCTCAGCGCGATTTAAAATTCCACGTGCATCCATGATGCGGGACAGATAATCTGGTTTGTCAACTCACACAAATCAGCAGCCTACACGTTGGTATAACGTTGCTTTAAGGGTGGGCCGAAGTCTTGACGTTTGACCTACCATGTAGGCCAAACTCACCGAGGTTTCTCATTCTTTTGCCGTTGTTCGCTGATCTCATATTGTTCATACAGAGTCACCCAAGTATCTGACATGAGGTGAACTTGTATCAACGCTAGGTTAATGTTGGTCCACCGTCTGCGACGATTAAACTAGCATTGCATCAACGCCTTGTGTTTGCTGTGTAATTACCAAAAAGGTGGTTGGATATGACGCCGTCACTTTATGAATGATGTAGCCGAAAACACGCACATGAATTACTAAAATATCCAGTTTCTACCTTTTTTATTTGAAAATGTAGGCACATGTAGACCTACTGTATCAAATCTCTTGAGAACGTTAATTTTATTTTTGTTATGATTGTTATGCCGAAAATAATTCTAAACTAAATATTAATCTTTCAAATGATAATCAGTCAACATGCTCTCCCTCAACATTAATCTTATATCATATCCACATAAAAATAATGTACATTGTGCTTACATATGAATACATTCTAAATTTGAGCACCAAGCCATTTTCAATGCCAGCGACCATAGTAAATTGGGGGGGGGGACGGGCTCAGACTATTTCGCAACAATATGTTTCGCATGCGCCATACAACGAGGACTCCAATGCTATCGAGATAGCTTTAAAGGTCGATTATTTCAAGGTCAAATCATGGTCCTTTCTAGTTCAAACATGTCGCCAAGTGTAGTGGTATATGTTGCTCATTTATTTCTGCAAAGATGACCCGGATGCATGTCAATGTATTTTGCGGTGAAGGGATCACATAAGGGATTTCACCTTAGTCAAATATATATACGAATATTTAGCTCATAAGTGTAAGCATTTTATATATTCTTATCAATAATTATGCTATTTTTTGCTAATTTGTGCTAATTGGATGGATCTGTGGTATTCAAAATTAACTAAAATTAATTTGTAAGTCTAAAAAATATAGCATTTTTAATTTATGCTAATTATTTCAGCCTGGGAAACTGTTCGGTGCAGATCAATTATATCCCTATATGTTCATGCTTTCAACTTTGTTATCAGACGAGGTAGGGACTTAGGAATGATTTCAAAGATGCTAATTAAAGTCAACTGACTTTCTCCACAAGCATGACCAGGTCGGGAAAAAAAAATCTTTATATCATAACACTGTGTGCATGTGATAATAAGTTGGTAGTGAATGAAAATATTATGAGTCAACCACGAAGTAAAACCAGCTACATTTTTTAGGTTTGTATATCTGCATATATATCTTACATGCGTTTTTGTTTGGGTGCCATGTCCTACATGAATGGCATATTATCGTTATAAAAATACATACTGTCCGTCATTATTATTGTTTTTATATCGTGTTTAAAATTTGAAAAATCAAAAATCCCTATTAATAACTAACGATGTGCTTCATTGAAGAAATATTTGTTGTTAAGATACCAATAATTGTTAACATTGTTCTATAATACTCCATAAACATAATACGCATTCGTATATATAGCGAGACTTCTGCGCTTTTCAGAGTGTCTTTTTTATTGGTATGTATACTAATATTTAATTTTGTATTTCTGGTTTTGGTGCTGAAAAACATAAAAAAACTCATCCTGATTTCTTGGCAATTCCACGTAATTTGGAAATCAAGATTCTATTTCAAATGAAAAACAGCGGCCATCTTGGATTTCTGGTGAACTATAGGTTAAAATAACTAAACTACACACACAAAAAATTATCGACCTAAGATCACCTAGAAACCATTAAATACACATATCTAGGTGACAAACCAGAATTAGTTATCATAAATGGAAAACATTGCGGTCATTTTGTAATTTAGGCTATCAAAAATTCCGCTTAGACTTTTACGAAAGGCACGGGGGCTAATTTTTTTCTTTATTGGTTGTAAAAGGCAAACGAATCATAAAACCAACCTCCGGAAACAACGGTCACGGAATTACCAAATATGACCCCCTGTTGAAATAGAACAGCCCTGCTTATTCAAGGCAGGGCTGTGAGTTTATACGGTCATAGATGGCATAGCATCTCAACTCTAAAAATCATACCCAGTCTCTTCTTTTTAAATGTGTAACAATAATCATATATGGGCCATTCTCAGTTTTTTAGCATTAACGATAGAGATATTTAAAAAAATAGTGGTGAATAGTGGTGTAGAAACAATATCACAAATGCACTGATATAATAATATTTTATTTGTAATTCATATTTAATGGTACAATGTGTTATGGTCACTGCAGATTATCATTGCTAAACATAATAGCTTTGTCTGTGCATACATTATTTTCTGTACAATTACGTCTTTTAATCCTAATAACTTTTAAGACGAACAAGCACACAAACTATGTTAGTACTATATTTGAGTTAACTCTGTTGTAAAACTCTCGTCTAAAGTTAAACTGTTATTATATTACTGAACACAATTACAAAACGGACTTGAAATACTCGTCTAAAGTATAAAAATCCTTTAATTTGAAGAAAAGCGCAAACCACACTAGGAAAAACTGAGCAAACATTCGCAATTTCAATACATCATCATATTTAATTCATTTGGTGGCAGCAAAAATCTAGCGCGTATATTGTACCTTGATGCGTGACTAAGTACTAGTATATGATAATGAAATAGAACTTTTCATCAACCCTTTAACCGCCGGTGCCGCATATATTCAGGTTTTCATTTTTTATTACCACATTATGTCCCACCTTTAAAATATGCTAAAGATAAAATGTGACATCAACCAGTAAGATTTAAAAAGAGATAACCTTTATTTTGTCAAATCTGAATAATTTTCACTCACTTCAAGTGGGTGAAAATTCAAAATTAAATAATTTGGCGGCTAAAGGGTTAACAGCACCAAGTAATAGAATTTAACTTAAAGTTGTGTTTCGCTACCGTGACCTACAACTTCAAGTTGGTGAGAATTACTCATAATTATGTGTTTAATTTGTATCCAAACATAGACAAATCTGATGTATAAACACCCATTTCATCCACAATATCAGCCATTCGAATAATAAAAGCGAATAAAAACTATAATAGCCGTGCTTAGCACTTAAAAGCATATACAAACTATTGACACCTTTGCAGGTTTGAAAAGTATCCGCTCACTTGTGAAGTAAGCAGATACTGACTTTTAAAACCATTCACCTCTAAACTGGTACTTTACTAAAAAACTCCCGCAATTAAATATGTACACACTCTTTTATCTTATAAAAATGGAGTACATTTAAATTAATATACAGTTTATATGTGTATGTATGTTTAGAGACATTCATTTGTTTTACATTCTTGTTTAAATACAGGATTAAGTACTAAAGAGTAAAAACCAAAAATATATTACACATGTTACAATAAACATGTTAAACTACATTAGGTTCGGAAAAAATATATGATACAAGTACGTTGGACTCGTAGTGTAACAAGTGTTCACATTTATATTAGGCCCTGTCGATTATGTGAAGTAAAAGAGACCTCTGATGAATATATCTGATTTAGACAATGCTCGATGGCAAATCCAGAAGAAATTCAGAGGGGTCGTGACTCTCCCTTTTCCAAACTGAATTGCACAAAATATATCTCACACTCTGAGTTTACTGGGATAGTGACTTAAATTGTCATTGTAAGTTGAGAGTGTAAGCCCCCCCCCCCCCCCTCCATATACTAGCTGAGAAGACAAAAAAATAATTGATTGAAACCTATTTTTGTATTTTTTCAGTCAACACCCCCCCCTTTTTTAAATTCTGGATTCGCTCCTTCTCCCATGTGAACCCCAATTCGCACTACAAGCTTGGAATGAACAGCACAGTCCGCTATTTCACGTGGTTTTGTAGGAAGCTCACATGTGTTGCTGACTGACGTCTTAGTAAGTGCATCCCTTATTGTAGTCACCTATAAACAAAGAGAACAGGCTTAGCATAAAATTATATTGGCTGTTGCCCCAGCATAGTATTGTTCCTGACTGTAATGTAAATAATATAGGCCTAACAGAATAGCGCATGTTTCGAGGACGTTATGGACTGATCGAGCTCAAATCTCAAATAACCATAAAGCCTGAGTAAACACTCACTATTACTATTAAAGGTTACTAAAATATAGAACATAAAACGATTAAGCAGATGTATTGTTTATGTATCACCACGGTAGCCTAGACCTATACTGGTAGACTCGTCTCATTTTAATGTGCTTCATTGTTTCGGATATTTTTTATGGCATAATTTTGCGGACTTTTATGCTATATTCATATCATGAGTTGCAAGGCATATATGTTGTCATTATATAAAGTTCACTCTTCGAGATTAAAGCCTAGATTAACCCTTTAAAGCCTGAATTTACCATTGTCATCTTCATCCACTACAAGTAGTGGATGAAGATGACTTGATGTGGTTTAAAAATTAAAGAAAATTGTCATGTATTGGTAAACCAGTTTCATGGAATTTTTTTACTAAAACCCCTAGTTGTAAGAAAATTAAGTCTGTTTTCAGACCTAAAGCTGAACCATCTATGCTACAAGCTATGCTTAATTTGTCATTATATTAATAATGGAATGTATGCTCTGTGAGTTATTACAGTGATAATGGTTGTGATATCATTATAATTTTTAATAATAAGTTATCATACTCACCAACAACCCATCCCCACAAGACAAATGTATCTGCTTTCTTGAAAGCTGAAGAGATAACAAAACAAGCATAGTTCAATATTTGATAAAAAAAACATGACGTCTACAGATTTTACGTTTAGGAAAAAAGAAAATAACGTTACATATCTGGGACGGTATTACCAAAGCTATTATTAACCCTTTAACTGCCAAATTATTCAATCTGAATTTTTACCCACTTGAAGTTGTGTCTCGCTGACGCGATCCACAACTTCAAGTGAGTAAAAATTATTCAGATATGACAAAATGGAGGTCAACTGTTTTCAAATTTTCCTGATTGATGTCACATTTTATCTTTGCCATGTTTAAGAGGTGGTACATTATGTGCTAATAAAAATGAAAAGCCGAATATATGCGGCACCGGCGGTTAAAGGTTTAACTGAGATCTTAGGCATGTGATTGGTCAAAATAGTCATCTCGACCAATCACATGACTACGACCTGGTCACACGTTTTGTGAACATCGGGCCTTGGTTCGTTTTGACTAATCTACCAAAGCTTACTTACTAGACGCTTTGGCGGCCACATTGCTGGGATTGTAGAGGAAGAATGGCAGATCTCTGGACCAAATGGATCTCTTCTCCCAGGAGCACACTCCAGGTCCGTGCAGGAGGTCAGCCACCATAAACCAACCCTTATCCGCATCACATCCACCGTAATTCTTCCAGATGTAAAACTTACGGTCGTGGTCCTGAAGGTGGTTGTAAGGATAACGTCTGTGTCTGTAACCAAGGTAACAGATTTAGTAGCCTGTCTCTCAAAGCTGTACATTTTAAAGTTTGCATGTAAGGTCTATATCATTAAATCATAAAAAACTATCAATTCATGCGATCTGAAATCAGCTATCCCTCTAAACATCTCAACAAGAACATTGTAAATAATAACAAAAATAAGATAGCATCTAGGTTGAGAGTTTTAGTGATACCGACCCCAGGGAACGGTTTCACCAACTGGTTCAGCTAAATCGCCATTAAGACAACATTTTTGAATTAATCCGCGGGGCCTCATCTCAATTAAAGCACCCATGGTACTACTGCTAGATATTCTTAAGGCATCCCATCAGGGATCCTTATGTATTATCATTCATGTTATCATCCTTAATGTGTATTAGCACCGCTGCTGAGCGGAGGTCTGGGGGACATCACTGGCTGTTACCAGACGCCAAGAGAAACTGCTTCACTTGGGTGCCTGAGTGTGGAAGATAGATTGAACTGACCCTGTAACACTGAAGTAATTATATGATGACGTCTTGATGTCGGTGTAGGACGACTGAGTGATTCTGCTTTGCTGGAAGAAACTGTATTTATTGGTCTGGGCGGCATTGAATTCAACATACATCTTCGATGATCCTTTGTCATATGCAGCCATCCATACCTGACAAAACGTAATTGTTGACCATTTATCCGCCACCTTATTTTTTTCAAATTTTCACTCAGTTGAAGTTGTGTCTCGCTATCGCGATCCACAACAACGTCAAGTGGGTGAAAATTAATTTAATTCGACACCAAATAGTTGCAAATCTTGATGTTTGACATTCATTTCATTCCAATAAAAATTATGCGATTGGTCAACAAGACGGATTGAAAACGCTTATAGTTATGTTTAGAGCTTAATCCTTACAGCGCGAGGATCGACTTTAGGCGTCATAATCTGACGTCTGTAGACGTCAGATTCTGACGTCTAAACACTGACAGAATTGACAATTTATAATGGCTGTAGACCCATAACATACATGTAGGCATTCAAATTAAGCGGAAAGAGCTCACAAAGACAATTATGATGACTTCAAATTTTAAAAACCCTTTGGTCTCCATGGTTTATACCATGGAAATTTAAACATTTAACTTCTTGTGACACACATATATATGCCGCATGCGACATCTGAATATGACATAACAAAATCTAAGTGAAAATGCAACCACACATTAAAATCAAAACGTTATAAACTACAATTTCATTATATTTGGCCCTTGGTATTTTTCATAATTGTTTAATTATCATTCAATGTGAGGTAGCTGTGGCAGCAATTCTCACCTGACGTTGAATAAAAAAGAGACGACATTTTCTGGTGGAAAAGGGTTAACCCTTTGCCTGCCAATCATGACAATTGTCGTTTTAATCCGTTTTATCAGCCGATTAAACCACTGTTAGTGGGAATGAAATAACTGTTTAAATATCAAGATTTGTTATTTTTTAGTCTCAAATTAAACAAATATTTAATAATATAAAATAAATGATCATCAGAATAAGGGATAACACATCTAGATCTAACTGAATGCAGTCTTCAGTTAGATCAAGAAATTACAAAAAATATGACGAAAGGTACGGATGGAGAAGGGTGAACAAATATAGATTTAACTGAATGAAATTTGAATAAACACAATGGTTGAAAATGCGGAAATACTGCTATCTGATACGTCACCTTGCTGACTAAATGCCAATCATCGATCCATCTGGAGCGGTAAGTTCCTCTAGGTTGGTTTTGGAAAGAGGCCAGGGAGCAGTTATCATCATTGATTGGCTGATCGATACTCCTCCATGCTTCATACAAGTTCACGGTGTTCAATCCCGCAGTCGCTCTCATCAACATCCTCCATCCTACCAAAAAGAAGAACTGATACAACACCTTGCTAGGCCACATTACCACTGTAAGCACAATTTCTCGTGAAATTAGTGTTACACACCATGGCCCATGCTCACGTAGGGCCAACAAGCTACGATATATCGTAGGCTTCGGATTGGTCGAGATGGCCATTTCGCCCAATCTGAAGTCTACGATTTAATATATTAAATTGTACGAGAAGAATGACCCATATATATGCCTTCATAGGCTACATCAAACGCCGACCATATTTTGATTTAAATCTGATATAGCCACTTTTGATTTCATATATGTTGATATGTTTATATTACTGCTGAATATATACTTTAATGTCTTATAATAACATTAACAGATTAAAACGCTTTTGGGTATATTTTGATTACCATGATTAACGTTACAAATAAAAATGGCGACAGGAGTATTGCCACGCATGTCGCTCAGATAAATTTCCCGTCAGTTGCTGGTCCCTTTAATGCTGCTGGATTGATTGATAAAGATTTCAGTGTGGTTTACATGAGTATACCAAAGGACACATTCAAAACCACACTAAAAACATCATATGTGATGATGCTGTCCAGGGATAGGCATGGCATCATGAAATAGTGTCATACCATATGGTGTAGATGCATGGTTTAATAGACATTATATAGTTGGTAGGCCTCCTTGCGTTAACATTTTAAAATTATTTCTCACATGTTCCAAAAAATCGTTTGTAATTGTAGGCTGTCGTTTTATAACGTATAACTGTTCTGTTAACAAGTGTTATACCGATAAATAAGTTATGCTATGGAAAAGCGTTATATACATATACATATATATCTAGCTGTCAACTATAGTAGATTTAAAAAATATGATGCTGAAACGATTTGTTTTGACGAAATGAAGATAATTAATATTCATTTATATTTGACAAGTTTTTAAGAGTAGTATTTTCTAACTTAACATTGTACCCGGTACATAAAACCTACCCTTATTGAAGAAAATGCGTTTTGACAAAGGCTTTCAGCGAACGCCTAGCGAATGCTCACAGAGCATTCGCCGAATACCTCAACGAATGCAACGCGATTGCTCGGCGACGATTCGCCAAACATTCGTCTTGCATTCACATTTTACACGCTTAAGCGAATGATTGTCAAGTGTTCGGCGAAAACCTAATTTTCATTAAATTGATTTTCTGCTTATTCTTGGCAACTGTTTCAGTGAATATTTAGCAAATGTTTCTACGCAGGCCTATACTTTCGGCGACTGGTGAGCGAGCATTCGCCAAGCATTCTCCATCGCATTTAGCGAAATTGTATGCCAAATGTTGTGCAATTACTTGGCGCAGATGTCAACTTCCTGCTGACCTAATGCTTCCTGTGTGATCTAGCTGGGATCACTAGTGAATTATGCTTTCGAAAGATTTATATCCAGAATAGTAGGCGTACTCATACTTTAAACATAATATACACATCTCGGAAGATTTTCTGAAACAAATAAAACAAGAGCGCACTGGACAATAAATGAAATTGTGACCTAAAATGTGATAAATCGGTCAAATTGTGCGATAAATCAACCATTTTGATTTTTTCCCAAACATTTTTGAACTTGTCCGAGAATTGGTATTATCAACATGCAGAACAAATTTGATCAAGATAGGCCCACATGAACACTTTCGACGTCATCACTACAAGGAATTGCTAACGCCGACGGAGACAACGACGACGCCGAACTTCAATTTCAATTGCCCATCTTTAAAAAATAAATAAAAGGTGGGCTAAAAAGTGAAATATCCATTGTGGCCGGTACACTATTACATACAAACCATGCACACAAACACATATAGATTGGACCCCTAACCTAATTACTTTATAAATGTGTATAACTTGGCTGAAAATGTGAAACTACTCCATTTGTCATTCAAGTTGGCTGACTGAGACGGTATTCTTGAAGATCCCAGAATTCATTTTTCATACGCACTGCAGTTAAATATAAAATAAAGCTTTTTCGGCGAATGCATTACGAATACTGGGCAAATAATAGGCCAACTGCAAAATGGTCAAGTCTTTCGACGAAATTGTCGACGAACAATGGAAAATTAAAAAGTCCTTTGGCATATGCTTGGCAAATAGTACAAAATGGTCTTTCGTTGAAAGCTTGGCAATTGTTCCAACAAAAAACTATATTCAATGAATGCTTGGCGATTAGTCACCAAGGGCGATTTATTCAGTGAATACTCACCTTACATTCGCCGAAACTTTAACCGACTGCTCACATTTGCCATGCATTCGCGGACCATTCGCAATGCACTCGCTGACATTGACTAAATGTTTGATCAACGCTGGGCCACCGTCTACGACGCTGTACTAGCATTGACCCAGCATTTGGTAAATGTCTCTAGTTTGCGGAGATGTTACGTAGACCTACTTGGTGTGCAATAAGCTTTAGCGGGAGTAGTACAGATGCGCCGGCCTGGGTTGAAATGTTGGGTGCTGCCACATGTCCTGAAGTAGGGCTGGTAGTTGATGCACTGGTAGTAATACCTGTAGATGATAAAATATCATTGTCACATTCCACACAAGTGGCAGTTATAAAGGTGTTGAGGGGTAGAATATGCTACTTTGCTACGATCCTTTAATTAACCCATAAAATGAAATAATTGTCTACAAACCATAGAGATAAAATGTTTTTTTCAATTTAAAGTCATCACAAAAGTCCTTGTTAGACCATTCCACTTCATTTGAATACCCATGTCATGGGTCTACGGCCATTATAAATATTTTACTCTTCCAGTGCTTGGATCGACTTTAGACGTCAGAATCTGACGCCTATTGGCGTCAGATTCTGACGTCCAAAGTCGGTCCCCGCGCTGAAAGGGTTACCATACTGGTCTACCATTCTCCAGCTTGGAGAATAAAATTAAGAATGGATGATGGATTTTGCATTGTTTTCCATAGAGGTGTTGCTGAATGAATCAGAGATTAAAAGCTCGGAAAACTTTATTACTTGATAATTATTATGATGATAAACATGGTAAAATAAAAAGAAAAGAAAACTCAGACAGTTTACAGCAATAGCGAGTGGCAACACCCTTCTAAAAGTGTCTCGGTTTGAGATTGTGATGAATACGAAGTGACATTTTTAGTCAGATTTAATTAACCCTTTGACTTCCAGGCCGGAGTGCATGCCAGGATCCAGATATACTGGTGTAGGAGTTTTATTTTTCGTCATTTGAAGCTGGAATTGCTAACGCAATTTCCAGCTTCAAATGACGAAAAATACATAAATGTAGTATATATTTGACGAAAATTTGTGTCATTTTATGGTTACGTTCATTGACGAATGACGACGGAAATTTCCGTCATGTATGGTAGTGAAAAGGCTAAGTGAGTTTTCTAACCACATACCTGCAATTTGAAGGATGCGGTATCAAATCATTACGTTTGGGGCAACTTATAGCTCCAGCAAATGGCAGAACAGCAACTGAAAAAACATATGTTTAGCATCTACATTCAATTCTTTATTTTAAGACAATCACGATGATGGAGCCTAGATGTTCAATGAATTTGTATGTATGTACATGTGTATAAGATACACATATATGCTTCTAATGGTATGAATGTTTAAGCATTGGCAATGTACAACAATGTATGATTCTGACGTCTAAAGACGGTCCCCGTGCTGAAAGGTTTAATACGCAACTAGGAGTAGCCTGCCAGACGATATGATTCAATCAATACCAAGCTGGAACAATTATGCAGAATATCGCTTTTTAAATATAAATGGAAGGAAGGCCATAATGAGAAATACTATGCATCAAATTATTGGGTAAAACGGAAAAAGCTAACGATATTTCACGAACCATTTCAATTTTTAATTCAACGTGGCCAAAACTACATCTCTAATAATAGGCTTACCTGCCAATGCAAAAAGCGAGACGAAACAGTTTTGGATAATCATCTTCATAGACGTGTGGGGTCTACAAATATAGTGCTAATTTATTGTGGTGCTAAATCTGTTGTTCTCAACGACGACGTAAAAATCAAGTCAGCATCAAATTTGCTATTAAAGTGGTGCGACCACTGGAAATAATTGACTGTGAGGGTTGGACATCGAGTTGGTCTATTTATTCCTCTCGTCACGGCAAAATGAACGTCACCTCAGACTTAAGGTGGTTTCAGACCACGTCCTCACAAATAGAGGATGAACTTTCAACTTTTCATTTCCGCGTACGGCAGATACGATTTTCAGAGCTAAAATTATTGAATTTCACAAAATGTTCCCGGGGATGTACCAGAATTTCATACAGATGAGTGCGATAATCACCCTCCTGGCGTATATCGCGTAGCCTACAAAGGCAAACAGCAGTAACTGTTTACTTTACAAGTAAGCAGCTACTCCTGTTTGTCCGTGTATTGCAGTATATTGGCGCACGCGAATTTAGGATGTTTCTAGCACTCCAAAGGTTAATATTCTCTAAATCCTGCGCAGAAAATATGCCTATGTAGCCAGTGAGCCAATGATAAACCAACGTTGGGCCAACGTCTTATGTTTGCTGGCGATTTATAATTGTAGTTCGGTCAAAAGGTTCACATGAAAAGTCACACGTAGGCTTCCAAATAAGTTTATTTTTAGGGTTAAGCTTTCTCAAGAAGGATTAGGCCTATTACTGTGCGTTGTTCATACCAAGGCTTTAAAAGTTCAGCTGTGTCTATGCTGTTATAAACTGGTAGGCCTAATGGATACGCCTACGCCTTTTTGATAACTTGAATAAAAAAGTCGTAAATACTAAATTGGCCTCGTATTAAAGACGTAAATGACTGGTACATTTAAAAGACTAATATTTTGTGGCTCAAGTAGAACAAAAGTACATTTAATTGAAGTAATAATGCTAGATCTCCTGGATCGACATGATATAAATTTATATTTATTAAAGCGACTCAATCAGGCTAGATATAGAGACGAAATTCCCGATTTCTTATTTTCGACATACACTTTTGCAGTTCTAGTCTATGGACACTTTTACATCATATGGACATATTAAGAAGCAAAAATAAAATCAGCCTGATTTAGCCTGATTGAGTCGCTTTAACATCATTTTTTCACATCGTCAAAATATGATAAATATAAAGTATGTACTTGAGGCATGTACTTGATATATGGGCTTCGCATAATCATAGATCATCATAGATGAGTTTTTAATCAGATGTGTCAAATTGTAATTGAGCTAATAGTATAAAAATAATAAATAGTTACACTGGCATCATAAAAAAGATGTAGCATGTAATGGCTCAAATATATATTTAGACAAATAAAAGCTTCATGTTAAACAAAAAAAAAGGTGGCAAAAATAACACATATAATGGACAATGTTTAGCGTAAACTGATACGGGAAAAAGAGTATACCGGCGATATCAGCAAATACGAGACGTTGAGCCAGTGTTGGTTTGATGCTGGTTCACCGTCTTCAATGTTGGCGCAGCATCAAGCAAACATTGGCTCAATGTATCGTGTTTGTTGGGAAGATAACTAACAATGAAAAGCCTCGGTCACAAAGATTCGTACGACCAACATAATCGTACGTATATTAGATTTCTTATAAAATTTTAGCGCTCGTACCGTGTCATGCACCTAAGTTCTCAAAATCCTTACAAAATTTGTAAAGTTACAATTTAATTAATTATTATGAACCCCGCACAGTCAACTCACCACCACATTAATCATTAATCACGACTGTCGACATTCGTACGGCGCTCGTAATAACAGCTCGTTTAACCATTACTACGGCAAGCTTACGATCACAGTAGGAATAATGGTTCTACTCTTGAGCTTTTGTCTCTCATAGCTCTATCCTGTAGATGACATCGTGTAATTGTGTGTACATGATGGGTTTTGTTCTTGTAACCATATAACATGGGAAGTCACTTATTGAATTTCATGATGATGAGAGTGAGAAAGAAATGTATAAAAAGATTTTTTGAAAAATTATGATATTTTTTCTTGTCACATAAAATAAATACAGCATGGTTAATATTATAGCATCATATTCAGTCCATTTTATTATATTTATATTATTTTTGGATATTACTTTCCTAATACCTTATAGCTAAGAAATCGTTTTAAAGTACAATAGGACATTATTTTATGGTTTTATAACATTATTATGATCATTTTTGACAAAAATCTATTTTTTGTCGCGAAAACTAAAAAATCGGGGGTAGTGATGATAGCGTCGTCTTCGGTCGGTTTTTATGTATTTATATATATATTATATAAAAATATTTTTATCTTAATATCATATAGCATGGCGAGTTTTTTAGGATATAATGAGACGACACTGTTCCAGTTTTTTGGTAATATTAAAAATAATTTGAACTTCTCTGGAAATAGTATAATTTGCATTTTTTTCATAAAAAATGAATAATTTGTCAATAAATTTCGGCTTAATGCTTACCAAAACGTCTTAGTGGGGCGGCATAGCATAACGATCTTGCATTTTTGGATAAAATCAACAAAATTTGCACAAAGTTCGACAACCATATGAGTATAAAATTTTGATATGGATGTTTTTGATTCCGACTCCAGAATCCAATATGGCGGCTAAAATTCAAAATGATCGCCGCCGGCCAACTTGAATTTATAACTATCGACATAGTACCCCTAGAATATAATGTAATACATCATTTTTTTGATTAATTTGTGTACACTGATGAAGTTGAAAATGTTATTTTTACGTTTCAAGAACATCCAGATTTCAAAACTGAGATGGCTGCCAATATCCAACATAAAAATCATCATTTTTTTGCCAGTGACTATTTTTAAGTATTTTATTCTCAAATGAGGTCAAAAATATAATTGTATACTTCATTTTGTATTAATTTAAGAAGAAGAATGCAATTTAATTACTATTTTTTTACCTTTTAAGGTCATCTCGAGGTAAAATAAAAAAATATCGGCCACCTTGAATTTTTAACTTTTTACATGGGGGACCCTGCATTGTTTGGTATAAAGCATTTCTTTACATAAATTCAAATATGGTGCCTTCCCGTTCAAGAATCCGATGTGCGTAAACATCACCACCGCTTGGCTTTTTCAAAATGGCCGCCATTATTCAATGTCAAAGGTCAAATGAGTGAGAATACGACTTTTTAATAAATAAAGCTAGTTACTAGTGTAATACCTCGTTTCTGTGTGATTTTCAGCTATGGAATTATTGATTTCTGATATCAGTTAATAAGAACAAGTTTAATACGTAATTTTATGTGATTGTGACTGTATAATTATATATTTGAAATAATAAAATCATGCAATTATATATTTGAAATAATAAAATTATATTTGTACCATATTTATGTTGTTATTTTTTTCGCACAACCAATACACGTACTAATATAATAACATTACAGTATGAATTAGATATATAATATCCTCGGTTCAACACAGCTTAGAGGGCGGTGAGGGAGCTGCTCCGAATCTCTGCCATATTCGAAGTTCCGTCATATTTCTTGGGAACAGATGATGACGGAACATCGAGGTCTCTCTGTACGTTTCAATGTGATCTTTTGATGCTTCAAGGTCATTTTCAAGGTCAAAAGGTCAGTTTGAAGATCAAATTTGCGCAAATACAAATAGGCAGAAGTGTAATACCTCTCTTTGGTGTGATTTTGACTGTTGAATAAGTTTATTTTGACTGAAGAATCATTTCTGATATTGTTTTGATGATTTACGGACATTTTCTATTTCAAAAGGTTAATTTGTAGGTCAAATTTGCGAAAAAGGAAATTAAAAAAGGGAAAGGTGTGATAGGCCTACCTCCTTTTGATTTGATTTTAACTGTAAAATACGTTTGTTTTACATATCTGGTGATTCAATATCATAATGTCAATTTGAAGGTCAAATGAGCAAGTCCACTACGATTATAGAAATACGATATACATGTAGCCCTTATATTGAACATGATTTTCGAGATTTTGGTGAAGGCGCGACAGCGTATTTTCTACTTTTTCTTATCTTGAAGATGACGTTGAATCACCGGAATAAGCAAATAAATGTATTCACCAGTCAAAATCACATCAAATTGAGGTATTACACTTCCTCCTACTTTATACTTGTGTTTGATGAAAAACATGTGTTCACAAATTCGACCTGCAAATTGACCTTAAAAATGACCTTGAATCATCAAAATAATATCAGAAGCGTATTCTCTAGTCAAAATCACATACCAATGATGTATTACAATTGTTCCCACTTGTATTTGCTAAAGATCATTTTTCTCCATTTTGACCTTCTAATTGGCCTTTTGACCTGGAAAATGACCTTGAATCATTAAAATAATATTAGAATTGAACTATCCAGTCAAAATTACATGGGAACGAGGTATTACACGAAGTAGGCCTATTACAAATTGCTTTATTTGTTGAAAAATCAAATCTTCACTAATTCGACCTTCAAATTGACATATGACCTTGAAAATGACCTTGAATCATTAAAAGAATACCAGGAACGTATTCTATAGTCGAAATTACATAAAAATAACGTATAACACTTGTTCTTATTTGCATTTACTAAATGTCATTTTTTCGTAATTTTGACCTTGAAATTGACCTTTTGACCTTGAAAATGACCTTTAAAATGACATTGAATCATCAAAATAATATCAGAAATCAATTAACCAGTGAAAATCACACAGAAACGAGATATTAAAATATAAACTAGCTTCATTCATTAGAAAGGTCATCTTGAAAAAGCCAAGAAGTGGTAATGTTTACATGCAGCGGATTCTTGAACGGGAAGGTATGGGTTTTCAATTTAAATAAAGACATACTTTATTAAAAACAATGCTGTGTTCCCTCACGTGTGCTACCAGACTACATTATGTCAGAATTTGAAAATTCAAGGCGGCCGATAATTTTTTTTGACCCCGAGATGACATGGAAACATAAAAAATAACAATTAAATTATATTCAACTTCTTAAATTAGTACAAAATGAAGTATATAATTACATTCTAGATTTATCATTTGAGAATAAAATACTTAAAAATAGTCACTGGCCAAAATATGATAATTTTCATGTTGGATATTGGCAGCCATCTTAGTTTTGACTTCTGGATGACCTTGAAACGTAATCAGTGTACCCGAATTAGTCGAATATGAGGTATTACATTATATTCTAGGGCTACTATGTCGAAAGTTACAAATTCAAGTCAGACGGCGGCGGCCATTTTGAATTTTGACAGCCATATTAGATTATGCAGTCGAAATCAAAAACATTCATTTCAGAAATTGATACTTATATACTTGTCAACATCTGTGCAAATTTTGTCGCTTTTATTCAAAAATGCAAGATTGTTGTGATATTTCAAGCTAAGACGTTGGGCCAAGATTCAATCAGTAGGCCTATTGGGTGTTGCCACTAAGTTACACTGGGTTATCAGTGAGTGTCACAGTCACCCACTGGGATTTTTCGTGGCATTTGGAAATATTCAACACCAGGGGTCTCTGTCGTCTCTTACATCACCGTCTGCCAACCAGCGGCCAGCAATTCATAAATCGCACGAGCGGTGATGTAGATCGCAATACTTATTATTGGTCAGTTGTGTTGAGATGCACATTTTGCCACAACGTGGAAGTCTGTACACACAGTGCGCACCATACAAGCCAGAGGGCATCCAAGAGTGGCCAGTTTCAATTTTATATTTATTTATACTTATTTTAAAGTATGAA
Source organism: Flabesymbios commensalis (assembly GCA_964017125.1). NCBI lineage: Eukaryota > Metazoa > Annelida > Polychaeta > Terebellida > Flabelligeridae > Flabesymbios > Flabesymbios commensalis. The sequence continues at coordinate 64,851,112 of OZ024915.1, forward strand.
CTAAGCACCATTTTTTCCATATACGGTATATGGGCAGTTCTTATTAGGGGCGTCGAACAAGTGGGAAATTTGGTCCTGTTTTTTTCAAGCAAAATTTTAACTTATCTACTTAACAGATCGATTAAATTATTGATAATTAGTCATAGAATTAAATTTGGAAGCAGAAAACGGAGGATAAAAGTGAAAAATACACGTTTTTTTTAGAACGGTCGAACAGAAGACATCAACTGTTTTTCTGGTGTCCTCTCAATAATGTGCGAGCACAGTGTGTGTCCTGTGTGCGACGTTTGGTGTCTCATTTTCGACCATGTAGACACGAAATTTTTTCAATATTACGACCATTTCGTGTCCTATGTTGTGACCACTTTCGTGTCTCACAATGTTTTGTGATCATAACTTTTCACTGGTTTGTAGGTTTAATCTGCAATTTTCACAAGACTATATAAATATAGATACAGACGAGATCCAACATTGATTCTGCTATTTTGTACAGTCATTGTGAAATACACACTAATTGGAACCTAAATGGCGACTACTGTTTAAGAAAAAGACATCAAAAGAAAATGCATGTGGAACACGAAAATGTTATGTTACAGTAAAAGTAGTAATTAAACCTTTTTACTTGGTTCTCATTTGTTTTCAACTATTCTTCCGGCATCTGCATCATATTATTTGGCTTTTCAGTTTACTTTTCAAGCGATTGTGGTAAGGTAATAAAACGCATGCCATGATTTAGTAGAAGGCTTAGCTGTAAATAGGACACGAAATGTTACGACCACCATAGCTTAATATATTTCATAAAAAAGGCTCTAATTATTATAATTTAGCTGCTAATATATGTTTTTTTATATAATATTAGTTCTTCTCCTACAGATTTGTCCGTAAATTGATTAGAAAAAAATAATTGGAGTCCTGTGTTAAACAATTATTCTGGGTACGGTTTGAAATGTCCCATTTATTTGCATCAAATAATGCATCAAAAAACTGTAAAATTTGTCATAATTATTAGATTAAAAGATCATATTTAGATTTAAAAGCTCTTCCAGCTTCTTTAGTTTGTTTAGTATTGAAAAGTATTAAAACACTCCCAAGTTTGCATTGAGAAATATCATTTTTGTCTAGCCCATTTTCGACGCACCTTTTGAGAATAGCTCATATATCAGTGTATATTCAGCCTAGATATTTTTATCTCATTTTTAGAAGTGTGAGTGCTAATAACATGATGTGAGTTATCTTCCACTATGTGAGGCACCATTCTGAAAGTAGGTTTTTTCACACACGACAGTACAAGCAATGGCTGTGGAAGCTGTAAGCCCTAGTGGTGATTATTAGCTGAACAGGGGATGAATACTAGTGTCTGAAGTAGAGACACTGGTGACACAAGTGAACCGTTAGGTATACAGCAGACCCGCTATTGGAGTATTGTTGGGTCAGCGACGTACACAATTTGTCGGCATTGAACCAACAATGGACTGCGACACTGGCCCAACATTGAACCGAAATTGGGTGGGTAGGCCTACATCACGGACGTGTATCATAGAGACACGCACAGCACGATTCACTGGCAAGTGAATGGCTATTTGCCAGCACAGGTTATGGTAGTGGAATGAATAAACGTTGAAGATATATAATTTAACTTGTCTCTTTAGTTCTCTACTTAATTATATCCTGGACAATTATATCCTGGACATTTAGGACCATGAGGAAGACAATTACAGTTATGTTTACAAAATATTAAGCCGAGTTTTGGTCTACAGCACTCATACAGCCTAAAGCCGGGCTTCGAAGTTCGGGAACTTCTAATTTTTAATCAAATTATTTACTCTGGATAACTTATTTTATGATGAACAACATTGATTTCGTAAATATTATTTAACCAACTTAGTTGCTCTAAATATTGGTAAAAATATTATATGTCATATGGATAATGGAAGGACCCAGGTCTATGGATAAATAAAAGTCATATTGTACGTCTATAACTTCATCCAACTAGAAAAAATGTGTTGAAATTGACTGCGTCAGGTCATATTTTATATATATACAGGGGTTCCGCGGGGTCAATAAAAAGGCTCTTGTTATTTAATCTGCATGAATGATCTTCCAAGCCCAAGTTGTTCATCCAAATTTATAATATATGCTAATGACACAATTCTTATCGCAAATTAAAAAAAAATTATGCCTAATATAAGATGATTGTAAAATAAATAGTAAAGGTATGGTCAACTGTCAAAATTCGCAGGACAAGGGTCTTTCAGAATGCAATAGTGCCGGTAGGTAGGCCAAGGCCCTATTCCATATTAATAATAATAAGTGCTGCATACTCAAAGCCTCATTAAGAGCAAGTTCTCAAATCACAGCAAGTTCATATATACTTGAGCGACATCTATGAGTTAATAATTCAAAGCCCTTAGCCCTCGCCCCTACTTGGTCGTTGGCTTGCAAACAAACTGACTGTATTACTGCGGGGATGTCGAGACTGGGTGACCCCAAGCTTGTATTGATATCTAGTAAACACAAAACATTTGTATGACTTTATACAATGTTAGACCAACGTCGAAGATGCTGGGCCCACGTTGTATAAATGTTAAATAAATGTGTTCTGTTTGCTGGCAAGAGGACTTTCTCTCAAACATTGTATATTTCTCCAATGTTGGTTCAATGTTGGGCCAGCGTCGTAGACGTTAGCCTAGCATTAAAACAGCGTTGAGTGAGTGTCTCGTTGGAATAGTATCCATAGTTTTATAATCAGGTTATAGCTACTCAGCTGAATGCAATCAACATGTAGGCCTACTGTATATACTGATGCCCTGTACAGGTGACCTGCGCATGCCCATTTTGAAGGTGACTGCCGGTTTATTATAAAATCTTATCTACGATCTGGATCCGGATTATGATCCGATTCAGGTTGGAGGTTGCAGTCTCTGACTGACTGTCAATCACAAATCGCCATTAAAAGCTATTCATAACTAATGTACAGTAAAACCTGCACATACCGGAATGCCATGGAGACAAAGTTGTATCCGGTTTGGAAAGGTTCCAGTTTGGACAGGCCGGGTTTTTGCTTTCGCTAGGTCTACAAAATGATAGGTGGATGTGTGCAAATAAATTGATATATTACAAGACACTTTTCTAAAGATGTTTTATTATATTAAAATAATAAGCATATAATACTCTACACTGCCCACCCTAGTCACTGCTCCTTCGCATGTTAGAATTTGCAGATGGTTGACGTCATATGTCCCCCGCTCTCAATTTCAAGTATTGTAGTAAGCTTGTGATTGGCCGGCTGTCTTGCTAAAAGTACCCTGATCGGCTGGCGAGAATATTATGGCGGGGGAGGAGTTGGTGTAGAGACACCTGTGTGGAGCCCAGCAAACGCGAGGATTTGACCCAATACTGTTTCACTATTTGCCCACCGCCAACGGCACTGGGCCAAAATTGAAACAACATTGGGTCAAGTCTTCGTGTTTGCTGAGAGAGCTCTCTGCATTTTGATACACGCGTGCCGTCTGTGTCTGGGTGGAACAGGCTGCACAGTGCTCTGTGTAATAATACTCATAATGATCTTATCTGCCTATAGTGTGGTTTTATTAGGAAGTGCCTTATTAACATCTAACTTAAAATAACAATAGCCCTACATTTTTGTAATTGTGTGTCACATATTTCACACACTGAGCGCATTTGTTATTTTATAAACATTAATTAATTAATTAATCATATTGCAGCAGTTAGATGACGACAACACTCTTTTTGGTAACTTTTATATATTTTCTGGAATGTATGACGCTGGATTGAATGCTCCGATACTGTATTATTGTGACATTTAATACAATTAATGCATTGACTGAGAATGAAAAATAATAGAGGAATAAACCAGCAATGAAAAAATAAATCAAATATTTGTATATTTTACCTACCGGTAGTTATTTATTTATTGGGTCATTAGGTATCACAAACAAAAAAAATTTATTAAAAAACAGTGTAGTTTTTGTGATAATTATAGGCCCATATGTTTAATGCTTTATTAACCACTTATTTTACTAATCCATTATATTCTTAGAATACCATACCAATCTCTTAAACGCAAACAGTGTTACCTCACACCTTTTTCATTGCATAACAAGCAGGATGTTACGTCACCTTGCCGCCGCCTGTTTAACCCTTAGTGCACCACATGCGATTTTTGAAAAAATTCACAAAAAACAAATCGATTCCGGTTTGAACAGGTTAAATACAATTTTGGGGTAAATAATGAGTCCGGTATTCGGAATAGACAGGTTCCGGTTTGAAGAGGTTTAATTAATATTGATTTGAGTGTAATTTATTCGGGACCAAATAATTATTACGGTATAGACAGGATTCCGGTTTGTACAGGGTCCGGTATGTAAGGTTGCATTGTACATTGTGCTTTCATAAGAAAATATTTTCTAAATTTGAACCAGAGGTCATTTTCAATGCTACCGACCACAGTAAATTGGGGGGGGGGAGTAGTTTCAGACTATTTTGCAACAATAGGTTTCCCATGAATCATATTGCGGGATTTCAAAACTGATGCCACTTTTTAACAGTCAGAAATAATGAATTTCCTCATGTGTTTAACTCATTATGTGTTTGACAATCATTTTGCTGATCAAAGACGCATATATCTACCGAAATATTGTCATATAGTACACAAATTCAGCATAATGAATGATGAAACAAAATTACGTAATTTAGCAAATTTTATTGATGGCCCATTGCCAGGCAAATGGCATGTTTTTGTTTTAGCAGATATAAAAGAATAAAAGAAACATTTCAGGATATAAAAAATATTTATCCAGCTAGAAATTTGTCCAATGTTTCTTTTATTTCGCCGCCCTCAATAACTTTTTCAAAATTAGGTTCAATGTTTTTTTTCTTAAAAGTTTTTTTACCGCCCTTCCTCATTAGATTTTGGATTTTTCTGATCTAAAACAGAGAAACTAAACATGGTTTTCTACCCAGTTTTGCATTGTGGTTAATTGTGAAGAGTGATTATTCACCTCACCATTTTCGGGTGAGCTTTTTTTCACTCCTCATCCATTTTTAAATCTGAAGGCTTGGAAAGACCATGTTCCCATGCAAATTTTTCACCCGTTCGTTTTCAAAAACGGGCATAATATTTGGAAATAACATGTGAAATTTGAAAACTTGCATTCTCGAAGCTGGATGATTGTATTGAAACGATCAATACAGTATTTGGGTGCGCACACGGGGAATTTCGATTCAAATCCCATGCTATAATAGCTAACCAAGCAGCAAAGCAGTCATGTGCAAAATGTTTACATCCCGTTATTTGGCCGTGTGCTCTTGTTTTTTTTCTCAAAAGGACCCTTTTTAAAATATCATGCTATCTTTGATTTTAAAAGATGCAGAATAATCAATGTATAGTAGCCTATATTATTTAAGTCATAAAAACTGGTATCATTTGGAGTGATGTGGGCATCTCCTTGTAGAGATTTTGCGCAGAGTAACCTACCCTGTGTCCATATTCAATTTGAAATTAGATCATTGAGATGTTGCCACTGAACATTAGCTTTGCACTAGGTGGAATAGAACTAGGCACTTCGAGGAGACCCGAATGTGCGAGACGCTAAGCTCATCAATTTATACTACAACATACCTCAGAAATATACATTAACCAAAATTGTGTAATGTTAACAATATAAAGAAACAGTAAATAAAACAAATAACTGAATAAAAAATGATTCTCAATAGGAAAAAAGTATCAAAAAAGTATTTTGCTCCAAAAAAATATCAAAAAGGTATAAAAAGGCATTTTAGGTGGAAAAGAAGTATTATACTTTTAGACCGACACCCTTTCTAATGGTATTTACAAAAGGACATGATTCACTAATTGTATTATTTTCTTCTAAAGCCGTAATCTATGACAACACGTTTTTACCCCTCATATTAAGAGAAATATGTAAGGTCTCGGATGTAACACATCGTCAAAGACGTTGCGAGGTTAATTACAAAGTCATCGCAAAAGGAACGATTTCTTAACGTGCCCCATATTTCAAAAATGGGAGCCTCTACACAGCTAACCTCGGCCGATTGACATGTTTTAAATCTTTGCGGGACATCGTGAACATCGCCAAAATACACAGGAAATATTCATGGGATGTTCGTGGCTGTTTTAGTCACAAAAGAAAGGTATTTTCCTCAGTGTGGACCTTTTCAAAGAAATAAACAAATCAACATCGGACCCTTTATTTAGATCCTGAGTGGACAAGTCTTATGGTCAACTTGTCCAAAATTGTATGAACATTCGGAAATACACACTTATCGGGTACATATCTCTTTTGAATGGAGTGTGTGTGAAGAAAGATATTATAGATTTACAATGATATAAGCCTAAATAACACAAATTTAACTTTGAAACTTTTTGATGTTCGGGACATTTGGGACAGCCCCTTTAAGATTATTTCAGAAAGTGTGAAATGAACACCTTTAATTGATTGTGTAATAATGTATACATTACAGTGTGTAATATTGTATGTTCTGTGTAGTACATTCACTGTTTTTTCGTGTATTACTCTATATGAGGCTCAAAGAATAAACAGCTAAACTTGAAACTTGAACATTGTGGGTTATAAATTGTAGGCAGTCTCCTCACGACGTCAGATGGGCTCAAATTTCTAATCATGTGTCTGTGTGAAAGGTCTACTTCACAAATTTGTTTTAAAAAGTAGCATATATACATCTTCATCCATACACTAACCGTCCCCCCCCCTCCCCCCCCCCTCCCTTCCCCATCACAATTACAAACGACAGAGTAGGCTACACCCCAATACAGTTGTCTGCATTAAATGAAAACACAATAACGACACTTAACGTTCAATCACGGATTCCTCTGGTCTTAAAAACAACAACAGTTTCTGTAACTATTTCATAATTTATTGCTATTTACACGAAGAGTAAAGAAGTAAGTAGAAACAAAATGTCAAATGTACATCCGTGAAAACTTCCAATAAGTAGAGCTACCGTCTGCGTCGATCCTAGATTAGTTGGTGGGCACGATAATTCTGATCTGAATAGCCAAAAGGCAGTACCTGCTTACTTGTAAAGTAAGCCTTTTGGCTTTGCACGTCAGTAGTACACGAAGTGGTAGTAATTAGCAGTAACCCTTTACCTCCTAGCGTCGTATATATAGGCTTAACTCTTTAAGTGCTTCATTACTACTTAACATTTTCCTTTCATTTGAAGTTGGCATTGCTCACGCAATTGCTAACTTCAAATGAAAGGAAAATACCTCCTCACTTAAAAAATTTCACAATGGGGGCTTTACTCAAGATTTATACATGCATATTTGTTCAATTTCTGTCAAATTTTAGTTGTGGAAAAACAGTATGAATGCGCTTAAAAGCGTCGCCCGCACTCAAAGGGTTAAGCGTTAACTGGCGTATTTTGAATAAAAATGCGTCATTCATCACAGCAGATAACATCAGGTACATCGGCATCAGCGACGTCGTCGCCGAAAATCGCGTTAGTGTGAACTTTCTGTTTAACCTTTTCACTACCATACATGACGGAAATTTCCGTCGTCATTCGTCAATGAACGTAACCATAAAATGACACAAATTTTCGTCAAATATATACTACATTTATGTATTTTTCGTCATTTGAAGCTGGAAATTGCGTTAGCAATTCCAGCTTCAAATGACGAAAAATAGAACGCCTACACCAGTATATCTGGATCCTGGTATGCACCTTCGGCCTGGAAGTCAAAGGGTTAAAAACTGTACACAACAGCGAAGAAGGATCAACACAGACTGTTTGTACACTCACAATGCGGTGTACGCGGGCATGGCAACACAAAATAGGTCATACTCGCGTGAGCTGTACACAGAACATGCCACACGTAGGCCTACATAGGATCAGTCAAATAGCATATTATATGGATTCAATGAAAAACACATCACAAATGGCTCGACGACCATACGCCTATTGTACTAGGTTCATAGTCAATGCCGAGATGTAGTATACAGTATGCCTACACGTCTACATCACATTGACGCTAACAACTTTTCTGCAAATCACACACAAAATGCAATCCGTAAGAATTACTAAAATAAAAATTGATTATTGCAACATATAAACAAGCTGAATGACACCTTTGAAACCAAAGGGTGGCATACATTGATTTAAAAATAACGGTTCAGATTAATAATTAGGTAACAGGAAGAGCCTTGCTTTGCTCATCTTCCCTACAGCAAGGCTAGGCTTCTCGACCCCTTGCTGTAGTGAAGATAGCTTTGCTATACCGGCCTCAAATTAAACCCATTCTATCATATGTAAGATGCAAATTTAGGATACGTCACAGTATGTCATCATCAATACATAGCCTTATTGTGCATTTTATAAATGATAGAATGGACTCAGTGCGAGACTAAATGAATGGGAATGAGCCGTGAAACAATAGGCCGACACTTTTCAAAACCAAACATCGGCCGAGTGTTTCACCGGCGTCAAAGACCACATCAAATTACCGCTAGAATTCCCTATTTCTGTTGACAAAGAGGCTGCTTGATCTGGTGCTATAAGGCATTATTGAAATACATAACAAGTATACAATAACTGTAGTACAAAGCGACAGAGTCTGTGTTGTCGCCCATATCACACTTATAATGCTTTCTCGATGTGAATATTTTAACTTTCAAATTTGATCTAATTAGGAGGACAAACTCAACACTAGAAAAAAGGTGATGTAGCTGGACGAAGCAATATGCCTACGGTATGTTGGTTTATTGCAGGCTCACTATTTGTGACGTTGGCCCAATATTAAAACAACATGGAGTCAACATTATGTGTTTGGAACATACGACATGTTGTTTTAATGCTGGTCCACCGTCTGTGACGCTGGCCCAGCATTAAAACTGTAGCATGGAGTCAACGTCGACTCTTGTTTTCTGAAGAGTAAGAGCTGCCCAATGTGGGCTGAAGGTTTCCACAACATAGGTTTGAGACTAGTGCAAGCGTCATTGAGAATATGAGTATTCTGAGGTAGGTCACGTTAAGACGTACATGTAAAACAAGTCCTACATTTCTGACACATCTAACGAAAGCGAAACTTAGAAGGCAGAAAAACAGTGTAGGGCAAGAAAACACAAAGAATGACAACTTGAAGTAGACTGGAACAAGAAAACAAAGAGAACGGCATCTTTAACTCTTTAAGTGCTTCATTACTACTTAACATTTTCCTTTCATTTGAAGTTGGCATTGCTCACGCAATTGCCAACTTCAAATGAAAGGAAAATACCTCCTCACTTAAAAATTAAACCTGCTAAATTTCACAATGGGGGCTTTACTCAAGATTTATACATGCATATTTGTTCAATTTCTGTCAAATTTTAGTTGTGGAAAAACAGTATGAATGCGCTTAAAAGCGTCGCCCGCACTCAAAGGGTTAATAGCACTGGGGAATGGGGTTATTTAGCAATAAAAACCATTACATTTTGATTAGCTTTGTGTATGCTCAAACACTGCTACCCACATTAATAAATATTGTTTCTGTGCATCTGTACATAAGTGTGATACAGGCGACAAAGCAGACAGCATATTATAACATGATTATCACCATAGCGCATCGTGTGCAACATTATACAAATCAAATGACCCCTCGTGAGCAAATGGTTGTATCCGCCACCTTGTAAAGTGGCAGATCCGACCTTTTAACCCAGGAGGGGATAATTATGACCGTGGTGCAGTGATTAATAAACTAAAATCTAGATACTTTATTTGGTGCATCATCTACCGAGTGTATATATCTGTATAATACACATAATTATGATCCCGAGCGAACGCGAGACGTCAGTCTCATATTGGTTCAAGGTTGGACATTCAACCAATATGGGGCCGACGACTCCTATTTTGTCGGGATGACGATCAAATCCTGCAGGACCATCATAGAAAACGACCACATCAACAAATTTATATCATAATACAATCCTCGACCTTCTGGGTTGTGCACGGAGAATTCCTAAAAAAACGTGCAGAACTCGGTAAATTATGATTCTGCTCGTCTCAACTGGTAAACAAAAATTATTCAACCGCGGACAAAACCTTTAATTTGAACCAATACATCACCCAGAAGGTTAACGATTAGGTTGCACATCACTAATAACATGAAAAACTCACTTATGCAGTTTAAACATTAGAACGACTCTAAAATCAGAGATAGCACTGGAACGCCTCGCATCTTCACAAATCAAAGTCAGACACTGGGTCATCTTCGTAAATCGTTACATTATTTATCCACTTTGTGACGTCACTGGAACCACAACGCATGGTTTTGTGAACTATATACATTAGTAGGCCTACTCCATATAAGCACCCATCTTATTTTGAATAACCTCACTTTTGACAGAAAAATACTACAATTCATCAATTGTGTCGTTATTTTATGCAATTGCGGAAATATCTTTGATTGAGAGGTGTGAATTGCTGCCGCAACTCACACCTCTCAGTCAAAGATAATGCCTAATATCAGTGCGAGAACAACAATTCCCTAAACAACTTCTAAAATTGCGGAGGAAAAAACACAGAATGGAAGTTGCGAACAGTGTACGCATTTCACTTTGATTTTTTTTCATTATAAATTTAAAAAAACTCCATTGAATTAAATTACTCAGAGAGATACGGCACAGAAAAGGCTAATAATCTTAATACAATACACATATCAATATTAGTGTTTCTAACTCTTATTTAGTGGAGGAAATATAAAAACTATGATTCTTTGGTATCTATTTTTTCCACATTCCGTAATGGGAAAAATGCTCTCCTAATTCCACAAAAGATACCACTTAAATTTTACCTGCAATTTTCAACTGGCCAATACACCTACACAGACACTGTTTGCAAGATGAGCATCCTAAATTTCAAACGTCACCTACAAGCTCCTATTAGTGATCTAGTGAGCACGAGCGGCTTACATGAGCTATTTAAAGGCATGACGTCATAGGGATCAACACGTCAACGCACGTGTACATCAAAAAGAGGATCTAACTGAAGAAAATCTGCACGTTTACAAACTCTTCTAACGTCTACAAATGAAAAAACCCTATCCACCGAGGGGTACAATGCTGCTTTCAATGCTGCCCCAGCGCTGAAATAACGTCAAGATAACGTTGAAACTAAGCAGTTGTACCGGCGGGTGGGAGTGAGCGTGGTTTGAGGTAATGTTTCAACAGGTGATTGTTGAAGTGTGCAAAAATAGTTACACCGTGAAAACATTACAGCGTCCACATGGGGTTTAACGGTGCTAAGTGGCAGTTAGCACCTTTTAAATCCAAGGGGACGACAGGTTTAGTCACATTGGTGACCCAGCATACGAGATTGAAACTGTGCTGGGTTGATGTTGGACCAGCGTCGCAGACGGTGGCCCAACAATAAACCAGCATTGCTTCAATGGTCTTCTGAGCATGTTTATAAAGTTATTTCTATTATCTAACAAAAGTTATCATACTTCTGTGTGTACAAAACCATACAAACACCAATAAGAGCCCAGATAGATGTGCCGGTTAATAAGATATTACCTATTTAAGACATTTAACAAAATTTACTCAACCACTTGATAATAATCCACTTGCCTCTAACAATTGACTTTGAGCTCAAACATTTATCCAGATCATTAGCCATCCAGATGCATAACATGGATTAACAATGATATTTTACATTGGTGACTCTTCAAGTTATAAAATTTCAATTTTCACCCACTTGAAATTGTGTCTCGCTACCGCGACCCACAACTTCAAGTGGTGAAAATTTCTTCCTTTGTAGAATTTGAATCGAAACATATGATAATCTAGCAAGTTTTCAATTAAATCCTCTTATTTAAAAAAACAAATAAAAATTCACGAGATTAGCACTTTAAAGGTGGTTAAGTTGAGGAAAATGTATCTCCGCAAGTCCACTGCCAATAAAATAACGACATGGATGTGACATGGGTACATAAAAAAGTAAAGTATAACAATCTGTAACCCTGCCTTTAGAAGCAACTGCTTATTTTCAAATGAGTACTTCACGACAGCCTGTGGTTTGCAATTCACAATTATCAAATAAAAGTTCATCATGTAGGAGACAAAATGATAGCGTCTACCTGGTGGAGAAGAAACTGTGTCAATGACACCTTTTATTTACTGTGGCCACGTACATATAATAGAGGGTAGCACAATCCTAGTCATACAAGTTGGGGATATTTCAATAAACAAATTTAGTCCTCGTTTTTTCTACCAATAGCAATATCATTGCCATACCCTGTTGGAATTAAAAATAAATAAGTAATTCTTAAGGATGACAGGTTGAAGTAAAGTTTTAACACGATAAACACTGTTCGTTCGTTTAATATGTCATTTAATCGAAGTAAGTCAGTCGTGCGTAATTAACGTCAGCGTCACGCTATCAGTAACACCCTCACGTATAAGTGAGGTAAATCAAAGGTATTTAACATCGGCGTCACGTGATAATGATGTAAATCAAAGGTGTATAAGGTTGGCGTCAAGTAATAACGAGGTGAATCGAAAGTATATAGCATCGGCTTCACGTAATGACATTGTAAATCAAAGGTATTTAACGTCGGCGTCATGTAACGAAGTAAATCAAAGGTATTTCACATCGGCGTCACGTAATAATGTTGTAAATCAAAGTTATTCAACGTCGACGTCACATATTAACCCAGAAAACACAAAAAACATTTTGATGATATTTAGTAAGTGTTAGACTAATTTTTTTTTAAATATTTAAACATTCACTGGGAATATTATTCAAAACCATAATTAAAAAAACGTTTTAAAAACATTTTCATGTTATTTACATGTTATGTTCAAAAATGCATTTAAAAAAAATGTTACTTAAACGGTTTGAAAACGTTTTTTAATGAAAGTTTTGAATAATATATCAATTTAATGTTTTAAAATATTCTGTTGACTCGACATTTTAATCTTGTAAAACATTTTCATGCTACTTTTTTACTACAAATTGTTTTGTGTTTGCTGGGAACGTGGCAAATCAAATGTATTTAAAGTCGACGTCACGTTATAAGGTGGCAAATCAAACGTATTTAACGTCGACATCATGTTCTAACGTGGTAAATCAAATGTATCTAACGTCGGCGTCGCGTAACAACGAGGTAAATCAAAGATATCTAACGTCGGCGTCATGTAATAACGTGGTAAATCAATGTAACCATGTAACAGCACCAGACAAAGGAAGCCCATCACATGCTGTGGCCAGTTTTCTCGCACTTGTTGGGACAGCTACCACACCCGTCAGAACGGCAGCAAACCAAAGTTTGTCCTCTGCGACGAGGCGGAAAACGAACCCACCACAAAAAGTGTAATTCAGCACTGACTCCCAACACATTTTATTATACAGAGTTACCCTTAGGCTGATGACAGTTCTTTCCGCTTTATTTGAATACCTATGTTATGGGTCCTCAGACATTATAAATTGTTTAAATCTTTTAGCGCGTGGATCGTCTAGAAACGGCAGATTCAGGTTTAAATACAGGTATTTTGTACCCACTTGGGGTTGTGTGTCGCGGTAGCGAGACGCAGCATCAATTGGTGAAAAAAATCAATCAAAAAACTTGGCGGGTAAAAATATAAAATACCTCAACATTGAAAAAATGGTATACAATCCATAATAATCGGCGCAGCTTGTATTTATTTATGAAAATGTTTCGCTAGCATCTACTCCCGTATATTTGATGAACATCAGATTGTCTCACTTCTTTTAAGTGAACATAATCAAGATCAGAGTGCAAATCAATAAGTATAGCTAGGTGCAGTGATAACAATGTATTCTATTACATAATTCAGATAGTCTGAAATAATCTAGCACTTTTTACCTGATGAATTCTACCGCCTAGTTTTACTTCACATTAATATGATATTGTCAATTTTCAGTTCAACACCACGCCATGCAGGAAACATGACGCGATCAGACTGTTGGTTTGCTGTTGGTCCAGCATCATAGACAGTGGCCCAGCACTAAACAAACGTTGGTTCAGCATCTCGCTTTTGCTGCAGAGAAGGCAGAAAAAAGGTGATAAAAATTCAAAGTATCGATATTGTAATTATTATTCGACAATAAATTCCAGTGTCTTCTATTACATAGCCTAATAGATATGACACTCCAGAAAAAAAGGTATTAAATCCACAATTGTCTTCAACAGTTTCTTCTAAACTGTCAACACTCCTAACAACTGGTGGAGAACCGATTATCCACAAAAATGGAATGAAGCCCAGAGGCAAACACGTACAAGTACCGGGTGGGTGGCGCGAAACGCTGGGCCAATGCTGGGTCGACATCACCCCACATTGGTCCAGGGGTTCAAGCCAGCTGGGGTATCAACAGTATCCACGGCAACGGGTTGGGTGATTGAGGGGTAATTACCCGGGTAGCATATCCTATGTACACAAGCGGTGTGAGATCAAGACACTGCCCCGTCCGTCATCGTGGCGAGTCCGTCCGTTCTATGTACAGCGCGTACCTGGAAGTTGTACACTGTAGTACAAAGTATATATCCGATGGCATACAACGTGTATTGAGCGATGATAGCCGACATGTCAGGTGACCCCATCTCGGCCAATAGGCTGCTGGTTGACTGACTGACTAGAACAGGCTGGCTGGCCTGTCATCATTGTTTGGGGTACATCATCTTGATAAATTCTGCAACAGACCATTGCATATCATATCAAACATATCTAAAATCGGTTTTCGTGCAAATAAAATATCTGTAATAGATTACTACCATTACTCTTATGAAAATAAATAAATAAGTTACAACACAGAAAAAATCTAAATACACTTAGTAAAACATAAAAGCGTTCACGAAAAATATCAGTAGCAGAAAAAAAGCTCAAATAATCATTTAGATTTAAGTGCATAGGCCTACTGTACAATATAAATAAGTGATATACAAATAACTGCAAACGCGACTAGTTCACCCGCTGCTGGGTTATAATGCTGATCCACCGTGTGCAACGTTGGCTCAGCATTAAACCATTATTTGGTAAACCTTTTTTGTTTACTGGGTACATGGGTATGCAAGAGGGTAGGCTATACATGAGGGTATACATGAGGGTATGCAGGATGCCTTGTGTAAGTGCTCATTGCAATGAATTGTATCCCTATTTTATGGCATCATATATGGGGGGCGGAATAGGCCTACATGAAAAAACATGACTTCTTGTTTCAAAGTTGAGACAATGAACAATACAAAATACAAGACATACAGGCCCTAATGCATATAATTTTCATTAACATTAACCCTTTATTGGTTGTTGGACCAGCATTGTCAACGGCGACCCAAGAATAAACCATATGGTGAGGTTTATGTATCTGCTTGGTTATAGCCTACCTAGAGGAGCTAAAATTTAAGAGATAGATAACTAATTTACCGGCGATATGATACAATACAATACAGTACTTTCAGTATGCCTGGATCCACACTGCCTGTGCCCCAATCCCAGCAAACACAAGACCAAGTACCAATGCTGATTTAATGTCGGGTGATTGAGGGGCATGCCGACGCTGGCCCGACATTGAATCAGCATTGGGTGAATGTGTGTCGTTAGCTAGAATCTCAGAGGCGTGACAAATCCTACCTTCATAGTCTATTTTTCCGTCGCCATTCTTGTCGGCAGCTCGGATCATGGCCTTGACATCTTCGTCTGACAGGTTCTCCCCCAGGTTTCTCATGGTCAGCCGTAGCTCCTGGGCATCTATCAGACCGTCACCGTCGATGTCAAACACTCGGAACGCTTGTCGCATCTCTGCCTCCTCTGATTCCTTCTTCAGCTGAAAATTTTCAATAAATCAGTGTGCAATTAGGCTCGCCCATTGTTATAGATAGATGTTTTCAAACCTTCTGCCAAACTGGTTTTCAACCTTCTTATTTTGATTTTGGAGATTCACTCCACATAGTGCTGTACTATTAAAAAAAAACTTTAAATTCATGCGTAACTTTTTTTTAATGGTGGATTTGGTTTTTTATCGTGCATAATTTAAATATTTTAAACTGGGAACTCAGCTGTGTAGGCCTACTACATAACAACATGACACAACATGTTTTTAATTTATTCGAACCATTGAACTGCTGATAAAAATAATAATAAATAAGTGAATCTCTGAGTATACATTAGTGGAATATGGGGAAGCATTGTCCACTACAATATATACCTCTTCGTCTCTGGAGTGCGTCCGACTTCTCTGCATCATCGCTAAAAACTCGTTGAAGTCTATTGTGCCATTGCCTGAAAAACATTCATATTTGTTTTAATTTACTGCTTATCCAATTCTTCCCATAACAGTTTGAGAAGTCCTCATTATGATATGTGAATGGAAAGGTCGTGAAAGGTACCAATATTACAACCAAAGAGTACTTAATTTATTTGTATATGAACATTTGGTATCGATAATGAAAATTATAGCTCTGATTTTTTTAAATTGATTAATTATTTTACAATGTCTGTAAGAATAATATGCCGTGAACAGCAAACTAAAATTAGAGTATTAAAATAAAATTAAGAGTCCAAATGGCAATATAAGTACATAGACTTTCATAAAATAAATAACAAAATAAATACTAAAAATACAGGAACTAAGCCAGTGGACACAAGACCACATTGTCATTGGTTTAACATTGGCCCACCGTCTACGCCGTTGGACCAAGGTTAAACCAACATTGCTTCAATGCCTTGTGGCTGCTGGGAATGCACTGTTCATGTATACAAGGAAAAAATGTAAACATAATAACACAGGAATACAGAATTAGTACGTGCAGCAACATGCAGTGCGTTATAGAGTCATGTCAACAGTTTTACCACAGCTGGAGAAAATCCATGGCTACCAAATTCAAATGATTTTTGTTTGAAACCCAAATATGTCAATTTGTGATCAGATCAGATATGGGCCTACCCAGTGACATGGCGGAATAATAAATCTACACAAGTGTAGACATTTAGGTACATGGGGGGATGTGAAACATGGCGGTAAGGGGTTAGTCTGCAATAGAACCAAATAAAACATGTTTATCTTTCAGAAGGCGTTCCAACACATTTGTGGTTATTGAGAAATAATAAGAATTGTATATTTTATCAATTATAAACAAATATAACGCAGCAGAAAAGAGAATACTTATTTTCTTGCATAATAAAAGTAATGTGACATGTGGTCATAATTATAATATCAAAGGTAACTTATTGTTTGAAATGCTTAAGAAATGATGGCCAACATATTGAAATGAGCTACTTGTAGAAATTTCGAATAATTTATTGTCATAAGTCAGCTCAATTATGCTCAGGAGGGGATTTATTCTTACCAGATTTTCCGGCTTTTTCCAGCATGGCTGATAGATCAGGAGGCATGAATACTATACCGAGCCGTCTGAGAGCTGCCCCCAGGTCACTGGATGCTATCACACCCTTAGATCCTTCATCAAACGCGGCGAACGCAACTTTCAACTCTAGATTAAAACACACCAACCCTTTCAAGCATGAATTTACAATCGTCTCCTTCATTCGCTACAAGCCTAAAATTGCTGTTGCAATTCTCGACTTGCAGTGGATGAAAAAAAAAAGATATTGTTAATATTAAAACAGTTCCATAAAAAATTCGCTCTGTAGGCAATTAAGTCATTCCTCAGAGATGCAATATGATGATTGGATGCATCGTGAGGGCTTAAAGGGTAAGGTGATAGACACTCACTGAAGCATGATGGCAATCAGACTGATAATTAGGTATGTTTATTTAGTAGGCTATATTTACTGCTACCACAATTCCCACATCAAAGTGAATGAAAATTACTTAATAAAATAAAAGTATATTATTTCATATGAAGGCTCTGAACATTCTCAGTTAAGCTAAAGCACGCCATTTCAAATTAATGGGGCCTTGATGCTTGAAAGGTTAAAGGGGTGTGAACATGGTAATAAGATAAAATTTACCGTCATCTGTGAACTCTCTCTCAAACAATGACTGAACAACTTCTTGCGCTCCCTGTCAACAGAAAAATAAACTATTTAGATCACATTTTTGTTTGACCCCCTGTGATTAGAAGTCAGTGGCACATACCACCTTCCAGTCACAATGACTGTAGCTACTATTACTGCTATAGGGCGTATTTTTATCATAAAAGCTACTAATATTGATATACTTTTACTATATTTATTGCATATGTACTGATAAGAGCAATTCATTAGTACAAATTTTCAGTGTAAAAAAGTACGGATGTACATTTCTTCTTGTGGAAAATATGTTTCAGTAAAATAATATTCACCTTTCCTAATATCTTCTGGAAATTGTTGACCATCAATTCTTTAAATTCTGAAAATATGCATAATACCTGATCATAATGCTCTTCACGCATGTAAGCAAATTTCAACATCATTAAGAAACTTCACTTCAGATTTAGCTAATTTACATTTTAAAATATGTGCGAAAACACCTGAAACCTTAGCCCTTTAATCGCCAAATTATTCAATCTGAATTTTCACCCACGTGAAGTTGTGTCTCGCTGACGCGATCCACAACTTCAAGTGAGTGATAATTATTCAGATTTGAAAAAATGCAGTTCAACTGTTTTCAAATATTGCTGATTGATACATGATTAAAAGGTGGTACTTAATGTGCTAATAAAAAGTGAAACCCCGAATATATGCGACACCGGCAGTTAAAGGGTTAATACATGTAGTCCTAGTTGGACACAACCACATAACTGGGTAATGCACCTTTATAGTCCACATTGCCGTCGCCATTCCGATCCGCTTCCTTCATCATGTCTTTCACATCTAGGTCAGTGAGATAGACACCCAGCTCTTTAAATGTCCTCTCTACGTCCTCAGACGTGATAAATCCAGTACCCGCCTGGTCGAACACCTGAAATCATTTATTACTAGTACTCAGCAAGCAAGACAGATTCAGTCAATATTGTTTTGATGTTGGGCCAGCGTTGTAGACAGTGTCTCAGCATTCAGACAACATAAAACAAGATAAAAGGGCCACTACAAATTTGTGTTTTACCATTAATCAAACTTTCCTGATAACTGGTTATAGACTAAATGAAAAAGTTGACAACGTAGATGACGCCAAACAGCAATTGCAACAGCACACACATTCTCAGCAAAATATTAATAAACCTTTCAAGCCTGAATTACCATTACCCTGCTGTCACAATTCTCACCTTTCAGTAAATAAAGATAACTTGAAGTGAGTGGCAAATGAAAAAAAAGATATTGCTAATATTGAGACAGTTCCACGAAAAATTCCGTTCTAAAATCCCTAGAAGTAGGAAAATAAGGCATTCTTCAAAAATGTGCCTCAAAGCCCCACCTGCACTGTACATGTGATGAAAAGTGAATCACCTTGAAAACCTTCCACGCCTCTGGTTCACCCAGCTTAGCCACCTTCTCCCTCGTCTTCTCCCAGCGAGTCATCCCCTTCTTGTTCTGACACATCATCATCTTCAGGAATTCATCGTATGTCAGAGTTCCTGTCCCAGTGACGTCATATTTAGCTATGACCACATCGATATCCTCAGACTGGGGAATATCCAGCACTTTGAAAACAGCGTGCAGCTCTTCTGGTGAGATGTGCTCATCGCCGTCCATGTCAAACAAACAGAAGGCCAGTCTCAACTCTGCAAAAACAGCAAAAACGTTTTATTTTTTCATTTGAACTGGTATAAAGTTTTTCAAAAAATGATGCTCAAACACCCTTTCAAGGTGAATGCAATTTTATGACTTAAGCCTTACAGGTGCTGAAATATTTGTATATAAACCAAGAGACCAAAAGTTTTTTTCAATTTGTATGATCATCAGAAATGTCTTAGCTCTTTTCGCTTCAATTGAATACTTATGTAATGGGTCTATGACCATTATAAGTGTTTTACTCTTACAGAAAGTAATTTTATTTGAAATATGCCATGTAATTTATAAATTTAAAATGTGAGATAATGATATGATTATGTGTGATTGTAAAAATACAATTATTCTATAATATAAACACCTTACCTTGAAGCTGATCAATTGATATAGTTCCTCTCTGAAATACATAGATGAAATCTGTATCAAAATTTTAATTAAAAAGTTTTGACACGTTATCTAGTATAGTTACATAGGTCCACATAGGTCAAACATACAAATCTGCTAAATTTCCTATGACCATCATGCTGTTAATTAAGTGCTACCACAATAATCGTGCGCGCTCAACAACTTTTAAAATACTTCTGTCATGATTGCACGACTCAAAAGTTCTGCCTAAAATAGTTAGAATGTAAAAGAACATTCACAAATAAGTTTCAATCACTCTACCCTTAAAAAAATGTGGGGCTCTGTGCTTTATGGCTTTACAAATTATTGAGTCTAAACTCCCGAGGACTGTGAGATCAATCAGATAAAGCTGCCCTCCAGATAAAGGATGCTAAATTCAAGCCCTGACTGTCTGTTAAATTACCTGCATTGCCGGGTTGATGACTTGCCCAAACATGATCTTCACAAATTCTGCAAAAAAATAGTATATAGGCCTACTTTAGAACTTTTTTTTAAATTTACTACCAGTACCCATTTAGACTATAGATAACTTAATTTAATAAAAAGTGCTTCAAATCCATGCTTTTGTAAGGCATTGAAATGTTAAAGTGATCGTCCATTGTGCACTAAAATCAGGTTAAAGGAATATCTAGAAACACAGTGTGAGTTAGGCCTGTTTATATTTAATTTTATTCACCAGGTGTCGCATATCGTCCCCTTGGAGTCAGAAGGTACTAAACTGCCACTTTACAAAGTGGCAGTTTAGCACCTTCTGACTCCAAGGCGACGATATACTCAGTGAAATTTGACCAGGCTTTGATGACCAAATTCGTATTAGCTAATAAAAACAGGAACAATTATGCACAACTTTCTTTACTAAAAATACAAATCACAACATTACATTTTAACCCTTGGTTGGCTTTGGTGATCAATGAGTTAAGGATACTCTCTCTTCATCTCAGATAATACTGACCTTCGTAGTATATTCTATTGGGTATATGACAGCCGGCCGTATCCATCATGGCCGTCAGGTCAGCCTCGGACAAACACATGCCGAGCTCTTTCATCGTCTCTCTCAGCTCCTCCGGTCCAATAAACCCGTTGTTATCCTTGTCAAACATCTACAAGAGTAGGAATCATTGTAGAATTATGACACATTAACCCTTTAAGCACCAGGGATAAATGAAATATTTTTTGCTCAAGTGAAATCCTTGGCACCCACACAGTGATGAGCATTATTCATGTCAGCCTTAAAGTGCTAAATTATAGAACCTAAACTTGTACCCAAAACTGGTGTTTCGCTACCCCCACCCTCAAGTGGGTGAAATATATGCACGATTTGAATCAAAACATTTGCAAATCTAGCTAAATTATTGCTTATTTCTCATTCAAATTTTGTTATTTCAAGAACAATAAAACATCAGAAAACAGCCATAGACATGATGAGCACTAGGCCTATAAGGGTTAAATTGCCACACTTTGTTGTCACCACTCCCCACCTCCCCCCTCATATAGTTAATTTTTAATCATTGTCTTTGCATATATATCAGATAATAATTGCCAGGGGATGAAACTGTCTTAAACAAGAATTGTCAATGTTTCGATTAAACAAATACCGGTAGGGGTATTTTTCACCGACTTGAAGTTGTGGTTTGGGGTAGCGATACACAATTTCAAGCGGGTGAAAATTTAAAGTATATATCTTACACATGTATGACATCTAAAGGGAACAATAAGAAAACTTGGTTTTGCCCAATCTACATCCAGGTATTTTCTGAGTAATCCTTAGAATAAAGGGGCACATATATATGTTTACGTATCTGTAGATTCACCTTGAACGTTCTCCTCATGTGTGCCTCACAGAACTCCTGGTTGCTGATCCCAGACGTCTGATTCTCCATCAACTCACAGAAAGTGGTAAAGTCAACTTTCCCTTTTGCTACAGCCAAGAAATCAGAACAATTTTTTTAACTTTTTGATTGAGGAGTCTAGCAGAATTATTAAGCTTTTGTAACAGTACAGTATACAATTTTGATGAATTCAAAAGAAAGTTTCTTTAGAAATGTATTTTTTTATTACGTTCATGGCAATTAACAAGGTTAGGTTATTTCTTATCCTTATATCACTGTAAGATGTGAATTACTGTTTTCATTATGTACTCACTTCAAGGTAAATGAAAAAAATCAGACTTTATAACAGAGAAGCCGGAAAAATGGGGTAAAACTAAAATACAGATTTATTTTTTAGGCCATATATCATAAATCTATACCATGAATTCATTGCAATCATGAATTCATATCAAGAATACTGAAACTGAAAAAATCATGACATTTGTTTTTTTTAAACTGTGTGGTGCATTAATTTGACAAGCTTGGGTTATACCAACAAACACTGACTCAACGTTGATTAATGTTAGGCCAACATCGCAGACAGTGGAACAACATTAAAATAACATTGGATCGACATATATCATGTTCGCTGGGTAGTTGTGGCTGTGTAAATGAGAGCAAACCGCTAAATCCATTTTCAATGACAACAGAGTTAGTGTAGAGACAAGAAACCTAGCTTTATACGAGATAATTAAACTTGTTTATATAGATTCCTAATTGAGACACATTACAGAATTCCATGCAGGAGTGGTCGTGAATAAGATCTCATTCATGACAAAATATAGAATGGAGTCTCAGTACATGTACATGTATTACAAATTTATCACATGTTTGTCTTTCGTACCTTCTGGATTAGCATTCTGCAGCATTTTGTGCACGTCCTCTTCCGTACATTGTACGCCCTGTGACGTCATCAGCGACTGTACATCACTCTCTGATATAACACCTTCTCCTCTCGTGTCAACCATTGCGAAAGCCACTCTCAATTCTGTAAAATTTAATCATTTTGAATAATTTTTATTTTA